>JAOVVF010000019.1:17694775-17705783 GCA_028565595.1 Duopalatinus emarginatus
ATAAAATTTTTTTTTCTTAACAAATGCAAACCTCTGTTTCTGGAGCAGCATGTTTGGTAAACTAATGTAGGATTTTTGTTTTGCCATTTGTGATTTTGGCCTACTGTGTGGCTGAGTTTACTCTGCATGTTAAAGGTGTTGTGTGTTATTGAATATGTTCCATACACATGTTTAATCGCAATGCACACACTGCATTAAATGGTTAGAATAATCAGTTTCTGGCGCGGTTTAGGAGCAGATACACCACTAGATGTCGTTCAAGTTTTAGGAGTCTACCTGGTCTAACCCATCCAGGGGCTGAATCCCAATACTTCCTAATTCCCTACTAGCAACTAATTGACCAAAAATATAACTTCTACACAGTATGTTGAGATAATGGCGACTAAGGGTACACTGATGTGCAGTGACAAAATATGTGACTACGCCCGTTCTGGTTTTTTTTAACGTATGTCTCTTAATCTTATTCAAAAAATACTACAGGACAGTAGATATACTCATAACAACGATTTGAATATTATAGTTAATTACTTTTTTGTTGTTTATTTTATCTTAATAAACTGTAAACATCGTGTGTATTGGATGTTTTAATGAGTAATAAATAAATAATAGATAATTTGGATTTTGGTCATTGGGATCCTTTATGAGAGACCTGTCCTGTAATAATACCTGAATATATCCGTCTATTTACATGCAACTGTAGATAAATAATCGTTTTCTTTTGAAGGCAGTCTGTCTGTGGACTCTTACCTTTGTCATTTATGGCACCGTTGGGCTATCGATAAAATATTAGATCGGGCTTCAAAACCTAAAATCATGTAGTTAGATCAGTCCGAAAAATAAACAGTCCGAACGGGGAGAAATTATAATAATCAAGAGTAGGTTTTATTAAAACATATATTTTTTTACTCTTATAATATTAACACCGAGTCTTAATGTATTGCATATTAGTAGTTTTTATAACCTGTTTTTAGGGTACCATTGACGCATTGATTTTAGATTTTTGTATTTGTTCACATTCTTCTA
Source organism: Duopalatinus emarginatus (assembly GCA_028565595.1). Taxonomy (NCBI): domain Eukaryota; kingdom Metazoa; phylum Chordata; class Actinopteri; order Siluriformes; family Pimelodidae; genus Duopalatinus; species Duopalatinus emarginatus. The sequence goes on from JAOVVF010000019.1 coordinate 17,695,799, forward strand.
TTTGCTTTTTTTTATTTAACATTTTTACGCTCCAGAAACAGTTGGGGCGTCCGGACATTAATCCTACACTAAACTTTCCCCTGTTATATACAATATATAGACCCATGGCCTACAAGACGGAGGAGTCACATGAAGCTGAGGCTCTATTATTTCCATTTAATTACCCCCCACCACGCACACCCACACACCACCCCCTCCTTTGCACATTTCTCAATATTGGTTATTAACATTTTGGAGCAATAAATCTCAAACGAAGTTCCTGATTTTCAGAATCTAAACTGTGTAAAACGTTAATTTTTCATTTTCTCTCTGTAATATTGGTAATTCTTGACCATTGATTTACTACCTAAAATCACTGATCGACCGTAACGATAAAAATATTATTTTTATTTTTGTTAATTAGTTTATTTAAGTAATTAGTTTCGTGTCAAGTGTAAAAACTTGAATAAGCTATTTGGAAAGAGAAATGAGTATGTACTCTATTGATGTCCATTTAGAAGAATAGATCTCAGATGAACTATAGGTTGATTTTGTTCGTTTTTAAAAAAAAGTTTATTCGTATTTAATAACTGGTGGCAGCTCTTTTAATGTGCAAATTTTAAAGCGGTGACAGAGAGCGCCAATGAAAACAGACTCCTAAATTCAGTCCGGCACCTTTTCCGCCTCTGACAGTCATTACGTCACTGACGGGTTTAGCCAATCGCAGCGGGATACGAGCCTTTCTACTTTCCAAGTGACACACTCAAAGTTTGGACTTTTTCAGCAAAAGGACAGCAGGTCGATGAAAATGTTTTATTATCTTCGAGGTCTTCATATGTGAACTACCAAGAAAGACTGCCGTTTTATTTATAGAAGATTTCAAAACAACACTGAATAGCAGCCTATAGCTGCCGAGGCGAACTGTCTCTCTCTGTCTATCTCTTTATTTAGAGAGAATGCCAAAGCTTGAACATTTGCAATGTTTTTAACTCAGCGACTGGATTTCGCCTGGGAGGACATGGCTATAACACGGCAGTCTGATTAATTCGGATTTTAAACGCAGAAAAATCTAAGTCTATTTTGTTCATGCGATGCTTTTTATGCGCGGTTTCGCAATTTACGCACTTTGTTGCAAAATAACCTGCTCTTTTTGTCCCGTGGGCGCATTTATGCACACTAAATAACCTTAACATATCTATCTTTTTATAATCAGTTTTGACAGCTCTCCGCGTAATTGCACAGTTTTTGCACATTTTAGTTGCTCGGTTATGTTAGCTGTGGGGCAGATGGACGGACCTCGCCAGGGCGCCTTCCTCCTCAATACCTCGCCTTTATCCGCTCTGCACAGCATGACCGAAATGAAGACGCCTCTATACCCGGCTTACCCGTTACCCACAACCGGCCCAGCGTCGTCTACCTCCCCTACCTCGACCTCTCCCAACCCGGGTGGGGTCCCGGTGTCTTCCCCGGGGATCAAAACGTCAGCGGCTGGACTCTCGGCTCTCGGGTCCCAGCAGTGCGGGGCCTCAGCCACTCCACATGGGATAAACGACATTCTCAGTCGGCCGTTGGTGGTGTCTTCTGGAGCAGCGTCTTCCCCGGCCGGTTTGCTGTCTGGTCTGCCCCGCTTCAGCAGCCTTAGTCCACCACCTCCTCCGGGTCTTTACTTCAGCCCGGGTGCAGCTGCCGTGGCCGTGGCCCGCTACCCCAAACCTTTGGCCGAACTACCCGGTAGGACCCCTATATTTTGGCCGGGAGTGGTGCAAAGCCCCCACTGGAGAGATGCCAGATTTGCGTGTTCGCCTCGTAAGTGCATTCTCTTTGACTTACTTTTTATATATTTTGTACTTCAGAACACATTAAAAATTGAAAACAGTTGAAATGAACACTGGATTTTCTATGTGCATGCATACTTAGTTTAATTCGCATTAAACCTAGACTTAGGTTAAGCCATTAAGTTCGTATGTGATGTTTTTATAGTGTCTTGCTGGGGTTAAGTACTGTATACACCTGTTATTTTAATGCTACAAATGGGAAAATTAACATTAGGACCTTCAGTGTTGAATTTACGCTTACAGCTCATGTATATTGTGTTGGGATTAAACAATAATAATAGTACAAATTATTAAATGCTAATGTATACTTTTTTTATTAAATGATCAAATGATCGTGATCATAATAATACACATCAAACATGAAACACAAACAAAACATTCAATTAAAATGCAGTTAAATTTTGTTTTGCTTAGATCAGAACTCGGTGCTGCTGGATAAAGACGGAAAGAGGAAACACACAAGACCCACGTTTTCCGGTCAGCAAATTTTCGCGCTGGAAAAGACTTTTGAACAGACCAAGTATTTAGCAGGACCGGAACGAGCTCGTCTGGCCTACTCCCTGGGCATGACAGAGAGTCAAGTGAAGGTAAGACAAACTCACTTAGCAAAAGTGTCTGGAACTAAAATACACCATGAAAGCACTATATGGACGAGACTAATTATTTCATAGCTTTGGGTTAAAAAAAGGTATTTGGGTAAAACGTTTTTAAAGCATTTTGTAAAAGTATTTTAAAAATGCTAGTGTTGAATTAACACTTAACGCTGATGAATCAGCTGTTATTTACATGATCACTGTAAGTGCTTATTTAATATTAGGGATTCTGGCTAACATCTACACAGTTTAATAATAATATAAGCCAGATGTTCTTGTGTTTTTCTGGTTAGTAATAATGACTAGATGTGTGGAGTCATCTTTAAATCTATGCTTTTATTACTTAAAATAACATAAAACGAAAACTAAAGTAAGAAAATGTATCTTACTTATTTACCTTATGTATTCTAATTTTATTTTTAGTGTTTATGTTGCAAAATCTAGTAATATATTTAACTATATTAAACTGTTATGCATTATTTTCTTATTGTAGCCTCTGGTGTACCTATTATACAGCACAGATGCAGGTGTGTATGGCGAATGAATTCATTTTTATTGATAATATTTCTTTAAGGTGTGGTTTCAAAACCGAAGAACAAAGTGGCGAAAGAGGCACGCGGCTGAGATGGCCTCGGCCAAGAAGAAGCAGGACTCGGAGACTGAGCGGCTTAAAGGCGCGTCGGAAAACGAAGACGACGACGACGATTACAACAAACCTTTAGATCCAAACTCGGACGACGAGAAAATCACACAACTGCTGAAGAAACACAAACCAAACACCGGGCTCATAATGCACGCGGCGGACACTGACAGCTCGTAAATAATCTCGCAGGAGGATCCGTGTTGACTCTCCAGTGCAGAATCACAAAAAAACTGCGTTTTCATTCAGTTGTGAAATGTCTGTGAGTGTGTTTTCGCGAGGAAAAAAGGACGCAAACATTTCATGCACTGCCGGAGGAACTGAACGTATCACACACTGCAAGCGGACCTTTATGTAAAACAACAGCGTGAGTTGTATTGAATAGAAATTATATTACTGTGAATATTTATGTGTAAAATATCTTTTTGTATAGTAAACGCTATAGGCTCTTTTTCTAATCTCTACTATGTTCTGTTTACATCCCCACATCGGACTAAGCGCGTATCATTTTTATTTTAACAGCAGGTTTTTATTTTCTCCTCTTTTCCCTTCCAAATAATTTTTCAGTTTAAAGCAAATGTAGGCCTATTTCTGCCCCAGTTGGGACAAGTCACCCGATGGTCATTTCTGAAGATTAATTTGATTACGTTTTGAGTGTAAATAATCAACACAGTTTAATAATGAAGCTATATTTGTAAAATAACCCCTAGTGTTCGTCTCACAATAACAGGATGTTCCCCTTTTCCTTTTCACATTTAATTTATGAAATTTTATGTTTGTAATGGTGTTGGATGCAGGAAATGCGCTTTGCATATTCGTGTGATATTGCACTTTTATTTAATAAAAAGTTGATATTATTATTATGCATTTTGATTTATTTCTTAACATGTTTATTTTTTATTTACATATATACACATTACATATGAAGTCACAACACATGATTATAGCATTTCTAAATTTATACATTTATTAGTCTGTATTTAACAGTTTTGTAAGCACACAGCTATTATCCGTTATTACGAATAATACTAATACTATAATAATTATTATTTAGAGTGAATTGAACTACTGTAACTAGACACATCTCTCTGAAATCTTAGTTGTAACATATATGACCTTGGGGGAAGATATGTATTTTTATTATTATTATTATTAGGCCACATATATAGGGATCTATAACGTAGAGAAGTCTGAATTCGACTATAACAGGTGACAGATGAATGAGAGTTGGGAGATGTTTTACAGGGGTTTTAAGCGGTGTGTCCCCTCGCTCTCATATGATTACATCTACGTGTTTTTCGAAAATTAGAAACCAGTCAACCGATTTGTTTTCGGCTACAGAATAATATTTTTATTTATGAGAACTTGCAGAACTTGTATTTAAACGAAACCGATGTTACAAATATTAAGAAGGAAGTTTCATTATTTTAGCTTGAATGGGCTGTTTTTTGTGGTAAAATATTTCTTTGCAATTTTCGCATTACTATTGTTATAGCCGCCAAAATCGAACTTCTTTGATCACTGTAAAGATGGAATTAATTTTAAACTGATTTCAATAAAATATCAGTTTTCTTAACTTAGAGTCCTAGATAGATTAATAGCCTACCGGGAACTAAGATATAGTGCATTTAGGTTAGTGTAGGTTAGTTCACAACTTATTGTGCTGAGGAAACACAGGTTAGTCCTACGTCAAATTTAACATATTTATCCTTAAGTTTATATGTTTAAATAGCCCGAGTTTTTATTTTATATTTTCTATATACACATTATCAGTTCTTACAAAACATTTAAAATTATATCATTTAAACACAGTAGAAATATATACAGAACTACAGTTTAACTGAGCAGTAGAACATATATACTCGCAATAGCTGTTTACAACTTTTAGTTTTTGTTTGCCAAATGTTTGTTTTCAATATTTTGATATGAACGCCACATTAAAACTTATTTAGTTACGTACATATGTGGGCACTGAATATCTATAGTTTCTATAGTGTTTATCTGTTAAATTGCTATTACGTTATTGATTATTATGATGCTGTGTGAATGTAATGATTTTCTCCAAAGTGTTCAGATTCTAATGAATGTTCTTATTTGGCTACACGTGTAGGCCAATGACCCAATTTCACTAAGGTATCAAATGACTTTGAGTGAGTAGTTAATGAACTCTTATCTGCGATAATTAATCTATGATTGCTTCAAACACTAATATCTATATTAGCATGCTCATTAACATTGAAGTCGGGACTGTTTCATTTGGAGCACATGCTATTGGTGTGCTGATGGGGAGATATCACCACTGTTTAACCTCCACTGTTTAACTGCCATTGGTGTTCGTCTGGTCATGGTGAATTCTAAATTCGGAAATACTTTTTACGCAACTCAGTAGGCATGCAGGTGCAGTTAGTGGCGTCAAAGTTTTTACTTGAGTCTGGATTTTTTTTAAGACCTCTGCCATAATCTCAGCTAACAGTGAACCCACGGGCTTTTTAGGCTCTATATGAATCTTTTGCATGTGCTCTACACTGAAGGAGGATGAAGTCTTTACAGGAACTCGTTGACGGTTCCACACGTCCACTCCTTAGCCATATAATGTCTGATAATTTTGTATTCCTTTCTGTGTAACTCCTGGGCAAAAAAACATAAAAGTTGGGATGTAAAGTAGGCTACCGAGCGTACTAATAAATAGTTGGTAAAGTGCAATCGTTTAATGCAGCTTTCTGAACGGTGGAACTGGTTAATCTTGGGGAAAATATATCGGAAATGCGCAGTCCGCAGCTGCTTGACTGCGGGTTTGATAAAGTAGGTCTGTGTTTTAACGATTTGTCCTGGCTTATCAAACTGTCCTTGTACCGTAGCGCCGCATTTAAAGATCTTCTTAAAACAATACCTCATAAATTGTGTGCTATCTTGTGCTACTGCATTATGAACACTGTAGAATGTGCTCTCAGAATAGTTTCGTAGTCTGTCGTACGATGAAAAATGCCTCGAGCATTAAAATATACGAAGAAGCAATAATTTACAAGCGTGCAAAAGTTATGTGCGCGTGCGCACAAGCCCTTGACAGGACAATTTGTCAGAACATAGCGACGGCGATGCATCAGCGTGATCCAGGTGTGATAAACATGTGAACATGGCTTACACACCTCTGGGACCTGCGCTAGCATCTGCTGGGTGCCTGCGCCGTCATGGTGCTGCAGATGGCCATGCGCTCCCGGGTCAGACTCACTTTCCCATCACACACTTGTTGGACGTGAGGTTAATTAGTCGAAAAATAGTCCCTTCGAGTCCCACAATCGTGTCAACTCGTGTCCTGCATAGTGCATCACATATTTCTGTGTGCCGTGTACAGGCAGGCGCACAAATATTAATTAGCCTGCAGGTGGGATAAATGGATAAATGGTTGGAGACAATAAAGCAGCACATTGCTTACTCTAAACATGACCATAAACCAGCTGTGGCCCTGTCCTCACAATTATTTCTCCGGCACTTCTCTGAGATATCGTTTGGCATTTAGTGAAGCGGCTAATGTGTGTGTTTGGGATAAAGAGCCCATTGATGTGCTCTCAGTTGAACGTGTACTACAAGAGATTACGCAAGGATATGTGTCACAGGAGGCCACAGAGCCAGCAAATGAATCCTGGCTTACTACATATGCCCGCAACCTTATCTCCTTCACACTCGTTTGCAGACTTCTGATAAAGAGCGCCTGGGGATCATCTATTACTAAAACCTCGCCAGCCATATCATGGACGAAATGTTTCCCCAGCAGTCCGATTTTTCTCCATTTCCCATTCTTATAGTCCGGTTCAGCTGCAGGTGGTTTGGCTCACACCACTGAAGGGGGACGGCTCTGTCTCGAATGACTCACTATACACTGTATATGCTTGGATGTTTGTAAGGCTGCTGGGTTGCCAGGTCTGCGCGACAAAACCAGTCCAAAAACTCAAGCCCTATAGGTCATCATGATGCAAATGTTTAATAATATTGAAGAGCAACGGCATACAATCGGGTCAGTTATACACATTTATACTAAAGATAAGTTTGAATAAATAAATAAATAAATAAAAACATCTCGGATCTCAGAAACCTCAAATTCTTCAGCAACACTATAAAGCTGATATCACTCATCTCAACTCAGTCTTTAACAAACTAAATGAACCAGAACTGACAAAAAATAATTTTACAACCTAAAATATTTGAAAGCCGTCCTTTATAACCATTCACGCTGACATTTAAGCCACAGCCTTATGACCTCGCATAATAATAAATATAACAGCATACGAATTTCTACCACATCTTGAAATAAACTTTACAGCTAGTCTGTCATATTGGCACCCCACAACTAACTGTATATATTTTACATTCATGAAATACAAATGAATTCATTTTATATTAACTTTATAATTGATTGTTTTAACACAGCACTGATGTGGTAGGGATACCATCTGGTCAGAAGAACATACACTTTCTATAACACCATGTTTAAGAGCAGTGCTTGGTGCAAATCACAGGTTTATATTATTGCACTTATTATCATTTGTTGATAAGATGAACTTTACTGTACAAGGAAGCATTTTTTAATTCACATTAAGGAGCCTCCTGTGACCACAATCAGGTATAAAGCTGTACCTTTTCTAACACAGAGAAGGCTTTACAACAGATTAGTTCAAACTTTTCACATAACATGATAAACTGCATATTTATTATATTCAAAGAGTGAAAGAAAAGAGGTTTGTTAAAGAATGCCTGTTTCTAGCTTTTATAACAGAAGTGTTCTTTATCTAATGCTTCAAGGATGTTGCATAGCATTAAATGTAACTAGAATTGGATAAAGCATATGACAATGTGTTTATCGTTGGGAAATTCCTTGTCTTTGCACCATATCACACAATACCAGTGCTGATCATTGTCCTGGTGAACTGGATATGAAGTCTGAAGTCTGCATGCAAATTTAACAAAACAGTAGCTTGCAACTTTTTTAGACTAATAATTGTCTTCTTCACACATTACTATCAAACTGTTTTACATTACTGTTACATTAAGACTGGTAAAGCCTTTATAAGGTAAGAACAGTTATAAGGTGAGGCCAGTTTTTTAAGACACTGCACATGTATTAAAACACTCTAAATATTTTTTTCAACTGAGGGCCCATTTGAACCTTTTTATTCTTAGCACCACAGGTTTACCCGTTAAAGAAACTGTTACATTATAAGTTACCCATCAGTACCATACTGTATTTTACTTTTATTAGCTAATTGTATGCTCTGACTGTATATCATTGAATTTCCATTGTAATTTTCACACCAACTCTTTCAGGACATTAGATCTAAATGGACAGATTATGATTTTCCACTTTGTTTATTTAGTTATTTATACAAACCTAAATACAGCATGTATTTTTAAAGAATGTAATGTAGTAGCCCTGGAAGTGTTAAACAATAATAAGCATGAGCAAAAGCTGTATTAACTTAATTAAAGACAGTTCACCTAATCTGTTAAGCAAATGAACGAGTTGGTTAATCATTTGTGTACGCAGCAGGTCATAGAGAGGTGGCGATGTGGATAGAAATGAAGGTAAGGGTGAGATGCAGGTGATGAGGTTGTCAGTCACAAGTGCTGGAGCTGGTGTGTGTGGGACAGAGAAAGAGAGAGAAAGAGAGAGAGAGAGAGAGAGAGAGAGAGAGAGATCTGTGGGAAATATTTGCAGCGACGTCTAAGGCTTTTATCCCTGTATGCTGATGCTTGGGGCACCCATGGTGGGATGAACACACTCCGGTGTTTATAATCTCTCCTAATCTTCTCTAATGATACTCTTTTACTCTGTCAGAGGGAACACTCCTAGTGGCTTACAAACAGATCTGGATGTACAATACAATTGTGGTAAATCACCCAAGATAAGCATTTCCAAATTAATCTGTTTTGCATTAGTTGTTTGTAGAGTAGAGGTATATGTCTGAGTCACATTGGGCCCAATCTGTCAGCCAAATCCTGGTTTAACAACATTTTTCTTGGCTTTGCTCTACTTCTTTTGAGGCTGATACAAACTTGCTATGAAGACTAACAATAGTCAGAATAACATTGTTCTGGATTAAAAATATTTTTTGAATGAGCTCCACTGTGTTGATTGATAATATGTTTCCAAATAATTAGAAGTCTGTGTCACACAGAATATTATATGTCTGACACTATAACCTGGGATTAGTAATGGCCAACATTTCCTTTGGTTTTAGATTAAGTGACATGGAACACTGGTATATATCAGATGTTCACAGATGTTCTGTGTTATTTATCCTAACAGCTATGAGTGGTGATGCAAAACCTACCTGGATAACCTATTCACAAGAAACCTGCTTATTCTAGGAATGAGTGGAAGGGCATCCAGTAGTTTTTTTTTTTTAACTGAGAGGGGTAATGTTGATCTTTCAGACTAGATAATTTTCATCAGTGGCAAGGTCCCAAGCTGGACTTGGAGCAGGCAACTAGTTTACCTGTCAGAAAAGTTGCATCCAGTTTATGAACACCCTTAGAGACACTTTCCCTAGATGTTTTGGTTGAAAGTACTGGATTGGTCCATCTCCATCAGCAAAGTTTGTTAAAGGGGAAGCCTCCAAGTTGGCCACTCTGTCAGTGTCAGAGGAAATTAGGGTGTCTCCAAAAGAACTTTACCTTGACCTACTATAACTTTATGCACTATTGGCAGGATCAGATAAGTTTCATCTTGAAATTGGGATTTTATGTGCCTTCTGTGTAGCCACACTGCTTTCTAACCAGTGAAAGAAGCATTTGTGGTAACTAGTTTCATATATGGGATCCTAGGTGGACTTTCTGGAGAACCTTAACAGCTATGAAGATACTTTTATGTGTAGACACACAAAAACACAACTAGAAATGAGATTAATAAACTCAAAACATAAAGACTTGTCAACTGAGAAACA
>JAOVVF010000019.1:17705883-17726073 GCA_028565595.1 Duopalatinus emarginatus
ATGTGTAGACACACAAAAACACAACTAGAAATGAGATTAATAAACTCAAAACATAAAGACTTGTCAACTGAGAAACAGTGCAAGACAAAAAAGCAGTGAAAACCAGTTACTAAATTTATAGTAGTAAATTTACAGAAACTATGTGTAGGTGTACATAATCAGGAGACAGATTATAGTCATGTGATGCAAGGTCTGCTGGGTTTTGCATTCCTGACACCAACTTTGGATAGGGATGTTCAACAAGCACATATAGGTATGATAGGCAGGTGTCAACATAAATTTGGCCATATAATTTATATGTGAGTTTGTGTTCAACACTAATGAATTAGCATTATGATCATGGAATTATGAGGACAACTCAGTCTTACCAATGACATTTTATAGTTCAGTTTGGCCACCATGTCTCTTTTGTTAATTTAAAATGTGAGATTAAAAAAAGAAAACGTAAAATGTGATGAAGACATATAATTTGATATATATGCAAAATTAGCCTTTAGACATGAGCTAACAATGTAAATGTAAAAAAATCATTTTAGATTCCAGGTTGTCTTTAAATATGTGCATAGATATTTGTTGCTGTTTTGCTCAATTGTTCACTTATAAAGGAGAATACAGTATAACAAAGTCATTTTTAACAATTTACAGCAAGGCAAGTGCTTAGTATAGTAGATTTACCTGTTGATAACAAGCTCAAATAAAAATCTATAGAAGAAAATATTCACACACTAATTATGTTTTGGCTGACTGACTACATCTGGGTTAAAAAATAAAAAAAAGTGTAAGTAAAAATTTTCTGTTAAGCACAGAAAAGATAAAAATAGGATCAATGCATTTCTTAATCGAGATCATTTAGAGACAGGGGTTGCAGGGCATCAGGTTGACAAAGACAAAAAAAAAAAAAGAACAAACAAACAAAAAAAACCCTTGTTCTCATCTTCCCCAGCCTTTTGTTTGGAATTTTATTAACAATAGCCACACTAAAATAACCTGTTAACATGTATCAGAGTGCAGCAATAATAACCTCCTCAATCATATTTTAAAAGTCACGTCAAGGCAGCCCCGTATAATTCATCTCTATGCAAATACATCAGTGTCAGCCCATTAGTTTATTGCCTAAGGGGGGTTTTATTAAAACACATTCTTGTCTCTTCTGTTTTTTTTTTTTTTTTTATTATTCAAGACCATTAAAGCAGGAGTTCTATTGGCTAAGAATTATAGCAACTATTAGAGTAACATATGGACAGCATGCACTCTGAAAATAAAAACCAACAGATAAAGTGGCAGGGTCATGGCGGGGTGCAAACACTTAGGAAAATGGCAGTGGAGTAATAGATTTGTCTCTGGCTCACTGTAGAGGCCTGGCCTGCTACCCAAATCAAAGCCTTATTATACATTCATTTAGGCCTGTAGCGCATGGCAGGACGCAGTGCCCCTCACTCACCGCCAGAAAAGTTATGACTGGCACTGAGAGGACCAGAGCAATGAATTAAAGAGACAATAAAAAGGTGATAAAGTGCACTCTGAATATATTGTGTCTTTTAATGAAATTGAAGCAGCACACTGGGTTTGTCGACTCCGATCATTCAACAATAGTGATGTCAGAGTGTGTGTGTGTGTGTGTGTGTGTGTGTGTGTGTGTGTGTGTGTGTGTGTGTGCTAGACGATGTAAAGCCTGTTACAGACTTATGGCTTTTAGAGGACACAAAGTTTCAGCTTCGCTCTTAGTAAAGAAAAGCACGAACTCAAGCAAATTCTTTGGACAAAAAACCTTCAAGGTTACAGGATTCTGCTTATTCTGTGCAGAAATATTATTAATGTTACATTGTTATAATCTATTGTACCATCAGTATAATATGAGACACAGCGTGCTTAAAGAAACATAAAAAAAAAAAAATCAAAAAAAGAACATTTTGGTGTATATGCTTGGACTACAACATTTGAACTTGTAAGGATGTTTTGGAAGTTCCTACAACAGAATGTTTACCTGGATCAGGACACCAAGAACATTTTTTAGAGCCTAAAGTCCTTAACTATCGACTGAACCCTTTTTCTAACATTAAATTAATATGTGTGCTGTTAGTGATAACATAATATATATATATATATATATATACACAAATTTATACAATATATATAAATATATAATGAAGATATCTGGACAGAGAAACCCAACCACCTGTATCTGTAGAGATCTTTTGTAAAGTGTGGGGCAATACTAAAGTACTCAGTGAGCACATTCAATGACCAAATACAGCATACAGTGTGTATATTAACACTACTAGGTCTACTACTACTACTATTTCTACTAAATAATTATAATACTGTAATACTAGTTACACCATGGCTTGTAATAATCTGTAGAGAATTCGATTCTTTAGTCAATATTTGGGCCTTATTTTGCAGGATTGGTATCAATTATTATTAAATCTGACAATACAAAAGTAATAAAATAAAAATTAAGCAGATTTTATAAACAGAGTGCTAAGTAAAATAAAAAGTCCACCCTTAAGGAATATGCTGCTTGCTTTCAGTAACATATTGCTATCATAGAGGTCCTGCTATTCACTTAACATGAGTGTTAATTCTCACTAATAAAAAACATGCTATAGGATTTGGTGTGTTACATTAGAGCCGAAATAAGCTTCCCGTAACATCTGGGGTATCACTTACCATCGAAATTATATGGGCATATTACAATTTAGTCAATACAAAACATCATGTCACCTGTTAGATTACACACAAGCATTTTATTGCCCAAAAATATATTTTAACTTATGCAAAGTTAACAAAAGGGAGTGTGTATTAATGTCTTATTATACCAAAATAATATTCCATTGGTCACACGATAAGTGTATATTTGTATAATTGTAACAGCAGGGCTCAGACTGGCTATAATGTATGTATCTGAATGTACTGTTGTCATTTCTGTAGAACCAACAACAGATGGACCTGTATGGCTTAATAATGTCAAGAAAGAGAGGCTGCTGAGAGAGTGACAGCACTGATTATTTTTCCATGATTTTTCTTCCTTACATATCTCATATATTTAATAAAAGCATTTAGAAAATTTTAAATGATCATTTCTATAATGAATCCTTTTTGCTTTCTTACTCTGTTACAGCATTTTTTTTTGATGTTGTGGGATTGAAGGGCTCAAAGTGAACAGGTGAGCAGTGTTTCATGATCTCAGAACAGCAGGTATATTACAGTCCTTGTAGAATTCTCCATGTTGTATTTGGCTCACTGTTTAGCTCCATGTTCAGTTCAGTGTTTGGCTATGTGTTGTGTGGTTTTGGGGGTCTGATTACCCTCCTGCCCTGACTCTCCTTCGTTTAGTGCATTATCGGGGCCAGTGGATCCTGTCAAACCCACACAAATGGTGGATTTTTCTTTTTTATAGCATCATTAATTTCCTGCGGATCATTAGCTCTCATACAAACCCGTGTTTTGACAAATGTAAGCAGTGACTTATGTACATAATGTACCGCACCCACCCTGCAAATGCATCACATGATAAACAGGGGCCACCCTGGAATATTACCCAAATGTGCTTTAGGATTGGGGTGGTGGGAGGGAGGAGTCTGTCCCCAGCTCGTCACTTCATTATAGAGAGACAGCTCACTTAATACTGTGTGTGAGAGAGAGACACATGTGGCCACTGACAGGGTTTTACTGGATCACCAGTGCATTCTGGGTAACAGCTTTAAAAACAGCCTAATGAAAAGCTATAAGCTATAAAACATTGGAATATTATATTTATATTTCAGTGGAAGTATCATTTTCCACACATCCTTGATTGATGATGTTTCTCCACATTCTTAAAGATTCTATGTAGACTTCCTCTTTTGAAGAGTTTGATGTTTTTAGAGTCCTTCTCTTATTTATAGAAATAATGTCAAATAAAATAAATTAAACCTTTTTAAACTAATGTCAGCAAAAGGTTTTAAAGCATCACCATATTAAAAGAAGAGACACAGAAAATTTTAATTGTAGATGTTTTCTGGTTCCTTTTTACTATTTACAGACCAACCAAAGAAAGAAAGAAAGAAAAAAATTGTCCCAAACACTTGCCTCCTCTAAATCACATTATTAAACCAATTTTTGAAAAATAACTCTCTTTATTTTAAAATAAATAATGTACTTAATGAAGTACAGAATTAGATCTTCCAGACTTACACTGTAAAAAGTGGTTCGGCAGTACAACCTAAAAATACTTTAAGTGGTTACAAGCAATTGAACTGGGTTTATTCAACTCAAATAAATACTTTAAACAAACAATTAATTTGACTAAAACATATTTATTTGAATTGAATAAACCCAGTTTAATTTGTTTGTTTGTTACCACATGAAGTAAGTAACCTTTTTAAGGTTAAACAGATAAGCATTTTTTATTACAGTGTATGTATTCCTCTTTCATACAGACAAATTTACGTAATAATTTACAGGCCTTTCTGTAACACAAGCTCTGGAATTTCAGCTGCAAATCAGGGGTTTATATTAATGCACTGGTTCTAATGCATCATTGTATATACATATAGTAGCAGCAACTCATTCACTGGGACTTGCTCCAGATAGGTGGATTAAAACATGTAATTTTTTAAACAGTGCCACTTTGTAAGGAGACAATTTAACATTTATGGAAAGAGTGTCAGTGTCAAGAAACAATTGTTTCTAGCTTTTAACTATGAACAGATAAAAATATGATGTCACCTGACAAAAAACTGTAATCCTTGCTGATGTATAAGAGAAATAAATATATTGGATTTATTAGATTGGATTTATTTATTGGAAAATGCTTTTATAGGGAAATAATCAACTTTAAAGTAGTAATAATAAGTCTGCTAACTTTTAAAAATGTATTTATTTTACTATAACAGCATGACACTCTGTGGTTTATTTCAAAATAAAATTAGATTTCTAGTCAATTGAACAAATCTTGAGTTATAAAATTTTATTGCCAGATATTTTGTCATTTAAAAAATTTGATCTGCTAATGAATTAGGATAAGTTAACAATCAAAACAAAACAAAAGCACATCATTAAAAAAATTAAGGAATTTTCATCTCAATTATCTTGTCAAAAAATGTCATAATGTGAATTATTAGGTAAATTATCTTATAATAATGGTAAGTATTTTTGTGCAGTGAAATTTAAAATTGAAACTTTATATTACACTTCCTGTGTATGACACTTCAAGTATGATTCCGCCATCAAATTTTGGGAGATGGGAATTTGGTGTAAAGGTGGAGTTATACAAAACTTCCAAATTTACATGCTTCACATTCAATTATCTGCCTTGCATGCTGTATTTTTCCTTGTTGTTAAATTATGTTGTTGGGATTTTTTTTATTTGAGTTTTATTATTAATTTAATTCTTTTTGTTTTCATTTATTAATTGTGTTATTGTGTTATTTTAGTGTTGTTTTTTTTCTTTGTGTTCTTTACTTTTACTATTTACAGGAAAAAGTGATTCTGGCTGTCAAAGACATAAATAATGTACGCTGTGAAACTGTAAGCATGTCTGTGTGAGGCTAAAATACACACAATGTTTTAAACTGTGGTATTGTCTTTTGTACTGTTTGTAAGTCTATAAAAGGATTTAGTTGTTTTTTTTTCAAAGCAGAGACTATTATCCACCTCGTCTCTTTTTTTCTACAGCCATTTATTGAATTTGGATGATTCATGCGTATTTTTCTGTTTTATTGCTGGGGTGAGGGTTTAAGTGAGAGGCCAGAGCATGAACTCTAAAGAAGCCTTTTTCTAGCCAGCGCTAATATCTGAAATGCTTCTTATGACCTACTTATGAAGTCAATCTTTGAAAATCTATTGATCTGAATGCCAAATCAAAGGACATGGCCCCCATGCAGACTGAGGCAGGATGACGGAAGAGGCAGGGCGTAAGTGCATTGCTCTGACCTCTTGGCTCTCTCGTCCCTGTCTAATCATGTGTCCCAGCATCCCCGACGTGTCCTTCTGTCAAAAGTCAAAGGTCAAATGTTGCACCTGAGGTCATTCACCATCAACATCACTGGGCCTTTAATTTAATTCTCGAATTAGCCGTGTGTACAAGTAAAAGGATGAAATTCTTTTAAAAGAGGAAACATTTTAATCAGGAGGAGCACTAATTAAATTGGCTACTGACAAAGTTGTTTTGCTACATATTTAATCAATGCTTACGACTCAACATGCACAGCCATGATATAGTGAAGAATATTTCAGCAATCAATGAAAATGAGACTTCAAGTTCACCATCAAGTTTGAGGCTTTATATTCAGTCAATTGTTTTCAGAAAGGTTTACTGTTTTATAGTAAAAGTTAAACAAATGCTTGACAGTGCGCCCAACTGTATTTTAGTCCAGCACACCACTCAGACTATATATGGTATACACCCTACTTATTAAATTTATAAAAAGCTCTCTTACTGGTTCTTGTTTATCAATTACCAAATGGACAAAACTGATTTACATTTAGTCACACCTAAAATTTCCATTAAAAAAGTAAGATCACAAAACATTGACAAAATGATTAATACATACTTAAAGAGCACCTCTTAAGCATGGCGTGCTCTAAATCTTCCAGTAATCTGGCTAGTCTTATTGTGCTTATACTGTATGTTTTCATGTATGTTGGATTTGTCTTTCAAATTAGTACAATGAAAAGAGTCAGTTTCTCAGTTGTGTGTGTGACTAAAATTAAATAAGGGATTTAAACGTGACATGTACAGCATGTCATTGTCACTATAAAACCACTTGATCAACTAAGATTAATGTTAGTAAGTCTCCTTATACATGAATTTACACACAATCTGAATATGACTTTTTTTCTCAACTAACTGAATTTTCTGAAATTTACTGTGTAAATGCTGCTGTGAACCATTTATGAATAATCATATACAATTTTACAAATAAGGCTCTGGTGTTTAGGGAAATATCCCATACTCACTCTACTCTTCATTTGGAAATGAGTAGCACCTAGAGCACTCTTATTTTCAATGAACAATTTTCATAAACATGCACAGTGTTTACTGACACACTGTTATTCGAGAGTTTGATATGAGGACAATGAATTTACAAACTAAAACCTTTAAGTAAGTAATTGCATGTATTAGACAGACAATAATGAATATTTTATGGTCTTTAGGGTAGATAATTTGTAGAAAAGAGAATACAGTGAATATATAAGTATATATAAGTATGAAAATACTTATGACATCTTCACTACTACTGGTTTCCAAACACTAATGCAAAACAGCAGAAAATAGTTAATTATGAATAGCACTTCTATTCTCACATGTATTTTCCAAAAGCATAGTTGCTAACTACATTAGCAACCTACATAGTTTAAACAGTTGAGTGCAGATGAGATGCAAGTGTTTCCCGAATCCATAGTTGGAACTATAGAAGTATCCCCGTTGGTAACTTGCATAGTTCAAACAATCATTAAGCACCTGTGTCAGGTGTTTCCCAAAACCACAGGTCCACCAAACGCTCGCAAACACTGTTGTTATGCTGTGGAGTTTGAACTACAGCCGTAGACCTGTAGTTAGAACCTTAGTTCCTGGGTATTACGTCATCTGTGATGGAGGACGCAGTGTAATGAAC
Organism: Duopalatinus emarginatus; assembly: GCA_028565595.1. Taxonomy (NCBI): domain Eukaryota; kingdom Metazoa; phylum Chordata; class Actinopteri; order Siluriformes; family Pimelodidae; genus Duopalatinus; species Duopalatinus emarginatus. The sequence goes on from JAOVVF010000019.1 coordinate 17,713,485, forward strand.
CATGACAGTAAGCTGAAATTAACATTAATCTTCTTATACGAACATTAAGATGCCAAATGCTTTGAACATGCAGCTCTAAATATATTCATGAATGTATTTCTGTGTTCTTAAGCATGGTTGCATTAATCATATAATATCGCTATAACGCATGTGTGTAAGCTGTTTAATATACGCCTCTCTCAACATTATTTCACCTTCAAGGACTTTAACGAGTCAATTCTTAATCACTGAAAGCGTTCATTGCAATTATGGAAAACAAAAACTTAAAGACCATGTCATCGACCAGGATCAGGTCTACATGTTGGTGAAACTTTTATCTTATTCAGGAACACATCACATCCACACATTTATTCTAGTGCTCTACTGAGGCACATTGTTGAAGCTTGTTGGTCCATCTTATTAATAATCATGTGTACATTTTCATTTTCCTCATTATTTTCTCTGTATGATATATTTTCCTGTGCCTATGAATGCATTGCACTTGCTAATAGTTATTGTATTTTTTCTTCCAAAAGAATAGTTGGCTATTATTATATTATTTTATGATTTATATTTGTATTACATTTATTTGTTGATTCTACCATTATTGTTTGTTGTTTTTGGTGGTTTGTTGTATGATTACAATATGTTCAGATATGAGTAGTGTACATTAATTACTAGGGTTGTCGAAGTTAGCGCGATAATAACGCATTAACGCGATCTCATTTATCGCGATAAAAAAATAGTGCCGTTAATGCAAATTCAAATTTGTCCCTGTGATTTACCCGTAGTTCATGTTGAGGCTTGTCACGCGCTGCTTCAGTAAGAGTAAGGCTATATTATATAATATTATTATATTATACAGTGTTTTTCAAAGAGGCTGTATGTTTTGGTTGATAAAATTTTCAATAAAAAAGAATGTACAAAAAAAAAGAGTAAGGCTGCGTCTAAAATCACGTACTTCCGTACTGAACAGTATGCAAAAACAGTACGTGAGCATGACTAGTGTGTCTAAATGTGCAGTATGCATCAAGCAGTACGCAAAAAGTTCCCGGATGACGTACTGTTTCGGGGTTGAGTGATGGTGAAAGATCTGTTAAACGGGAAGTTTCATTTCTATTAAGAAGAGTATGATTGAGTTGGTTTTGTTCTGCATTTTGCAGATCTAAAATACTTTTGTAAAGTGAGATTTCAGTATGCTGTAGCACTTACTATTTTCTCTTGTCACAGCAGTTTTTAACAAGTACTTTTAGTATAACATGTGTTCCCCATTTTAATTGTAACATTTCACTTTAAAACCTTATTCATTTACATACATTAAAAAACATGATTAATCACGATTAACTATATAAAATTCTGAGATTTATCACGATTAAAATTTTTAATTGTTTGACAGCCCTATTACTTACATGATTTCAATCACAACTGTCATATTTTGGCATCATATTACAAGTTTTGTGAAACAAACAGATATCAAACATATCTGGATATGTAGTTCACACTACGGTGGTTCTAACCTACACGATTCAAACAACTGTGGTAACAAAGCACAAACAGTTTTAGGAAACAGTTGTGCTTCAGATGTTAGTTAGTTTAAGGATGCATCGTACCATGTTGGTTCAATGATAACCTCCATTGTTGTATAGGAAATGCACCCTAGATTAGGTGGACTTTATTTGCACTTATGTACAAGTAAAAATAAATGACCTTTACTTTTGTCATGATCAATAATAAACAGCTTTTTAATGGTGGATTTTAGGTCCCGACACTCTTGTACACATGAAAATTCTGTCAATTTTAAACATTTATTTGGTTGATAAAAGGCTTAAATCTTTTTTTTTAAACATTAAATGTTTTACATTAAGTGAATGTACATTGAAGTGATATGTTGTGAGAGCTTACTGGCCTTGCAGCCTTGCAACGTGGAGGCAACCACAATCTTTTTCATAAATATTTCACACAGCATAACACCACTGCCCCATTGCTACCAATTATTTCCCTGGGGTTAATGTGTGTGAGGTGTTACTTACCATTATGATGGAGGTTTTCCCATCTCACTTTGATTTTTATTTCATTTTTGTTTGATTTTATAACTGTCCATTTAACACAGCATGAATGCCCTGAGCTGTTAAAATTTAAAGAGCTGCAGTAAAACACCCCAGTCACTGGACTGCCAATAAAAAATGAAAAGCCATTTAGCACAATGGATGCACAGCACTGGTCTGTGGTCAGTCAATAAACCGAACAGGAAACCGGTCGAAACTGATGTTGCTTGTTTGTAGTAAAGAATGCAAGGTCAAAGGCAAAGTTGTGTGTCTTCACACATACAGTATGGATTTTTTTTTCACTTTAAAATTAATTTAATTTTTTTTTTTTTAAATAATTAACTTTACTCTAATTTACTCTTTTTTGCTGTTTCTGTATGATATATAACAGTTCTAAAATGCATTGGACATTGCTAAATGATACTGACTTCAGATGCAAGATATGATCATTTCTCATTAGTTTATCCCTTTAGCACACTTTAAGTAGACTTATTCTCTCAGAATTTATTGATCTTATATTGCAACCTAATGGACAGGTGGCCAAAATCCAACACAAAGTGCAGCTGAAGTCACTCTGTTAATGAACGGACAGAATAGTGAAATCGTTTTCTATTGAAAGCCCTGTGTGGCTGTGGAGGAGCCTCCCATCAGGGTGAAAGATTCTCAGAGTGTGTGACGAGCATCTGTATGAGGCATCAAGCTCATTGTTTACACTGGATTCGATTCCCTCAGAAATGAGGGTGATTACGGTGCTCTGAGACACCGAACAGGGTCAAGAGCCGAGCCTCCAGAGAGTCGTCGTCTTAGTGTCTTAGGGTTGGGGAGATACACAGACCTATTATAACTAGAGGTCTATTCCTGTCACACACTGCTATACATTCATAGAAGATCAGTATTGACCTGGAGTTATTCTCTGAATGCTGGCTTTCCATCAGCACGGAATAAGAAAGATGTTTGTGTAACTGCTCTGAATATAAACATTATAGACTAGTTATAGGTTTAGATTATCAGGATTCAAAAGGCCAGGATTCATCTTTGATTAGAAAAAAACACTTTATCAAATGACACTTAATGTTTTTTCTTCTGTACATAATTTTTTGCATTACTGTCCTAAACATAGCACAATCCTGATAACACATTGCACGAAAAGCCCATCATGAAAGCAGTGTGACTCAGAGACTGGTTAAATTCCTCTCTGTGGGACTTTGAGTACCTACCAATTTCTAAACTGTTCCTTTCTGACCTCTTGGTAACTTTCTGTCCAAAATTCCCCACTGGAAACAGTTCAGGCTTGAGAGGAGCGAGACAGAGATGCCTTAGCTGCTCTTCCACAGTTTGGGGTGACATAACTAAACAGGCATTAACACCCAGTTGCGAGATGGCTGTGCAAACGTCCGGGCCTTGGCAAGCATGGGAAAACAGCATTATAGCCTGGGAGCAAATTGACAGCAGAGAAAACATACAATCCCAGCCTTGTTTTGTTCACCCTATCTACATGGACCTGACAACTTTCTATCATGTATACTAACTTTCCCAGGCAGGATTAGGTACATAAAAGAGCATTCTCTGGTAAGGCTGGCCATAAATCATGCTCTCCTGCCTCAAACCTAGCTCTCACTCTCTCACTTTTAGCATTATACTACACACAAGCAGGAGGCAGCAGGAAGAGATTATATATATATATATATATATCCTTACGGCTGCCCACAAGTGGTCATTTTACATTTACAAAAGGAGTCTCCAGTGTCATATTTGTAATGGTCAGAGATAAAATTTTAATTTCCTGACATTGGAAAGTCTTCAGGACAAAATAATGTACAATGTGTGGTTTCTTGATATCATAACAAACACCTTTTTTATTCATATAAAAAAGAGGCTGGGATGAAATGACTCTTCATAACTGTTGTAACCCTTGTGGGGAAATTTGAATGGTCTTCATAGGGACAGTGCTTTTTGTTGTTATTCTAACATAAGGAAATAAATAGATAGGTAGGTAGGTAGGTAGGTAGATAGATTGAAATTGAGGGTTGCAGTTAGGTTACACCATAACATTCATTAGTACTGCATTAATAATTATTTTAGTTGAAGGTCCTCACAAGAATATCAAGGCAAAACAGGTCTCTCTCTCTCTCTCTCTCTCTCTCTCTCTCTCTCTCTCTCTCTCTCTCTCTCTCTCTCTCTGTGGGTGTGTGTGTGTGTGTGTGTGTGTGTGTGTGAGAGAGAGAGAGAGGGGGGGGGGAGAGAAAGGCTCCATGGGGTCTCTTTGTTATTCTGTAAAGTGGAAATTCACAATTTGTAGTAATTTGTCTCACAGCTGTAGTAGCTATTTAAAAAGCACAAATCATTCCACAGAGTCACCACAATATCCCCATACTGTAATCACATTATTTAATATTGTTTACATATATTTTGTATTTTAATGCTCATTTACACGCATTTCTAATTTCTGATTAGCTCATAAAAATCAAAGACAACATAGAAAATAGAAATAGAAAATAGAAAACAAAGCAACCGTACCACATCCCTTCACCGAGTGGGACTCCTTTTGCTCTCATAACAGCTTCTTCATGGCATGGATTATACAGAATTTTACAATATATATTTTCATATTATAAAAAAAAAAAAAACATTTTGAGTGTTTGTGTACATTCATTTGGAAAGTGTAGTAGCTGTGAAATAAAACAACAAAGTCAGTTTTGTGTGGACTGCCTAGATAGAAAACATGGAATTCAATAAGCTATTCAGATTTTGCACTTTTTGTGATGTTATACAAAACCCTTATTAGAATAATACCAGCCTCCAACTGAATAACTCCACCAACTGTACAAATATATCCACCCACAACTTGAGATTTGTGAAGGGTGCAAATTTTTTGTGTGTTTATATGTCTCACATCACATGTGCTCCACAATTAGGTCAAAGTTAAGGAAAATGTACTGCTGTTGGGTGTACACATCACTAAATAGGCTCCCAGCCTCAGATAACAGGAGAGCTGAGTGGATAAAGTAAGTGATTAACTTCATGTTAGCCTAAACACGCCTCAATATGGCAGCAATTTTAGTCCCAACTATTGCAATTAATGTAATTGGAGACAAAACTTTGTTTTTTACCCCATGTAGATAAAACCTTAAATTTAAAAACAGCTTATTAAAATCGGTTAAGAAATGTAAACATTATAGAGCTTTTTTATCTAGAAAATGTAAAATAATGTGTTAGTTATGTAATATGCCTTTAGGCTCACCCTGTGGAAGAAAGAAGAGTTAGACAGGGAGAAGTAATATTTGTCGTATTTGATTTTAATGTTTAATGTGAAAATTAAGGAAAGATACTGACCTGTATTTGTCTTGGCTGATTGGCTGATTTAATAACTTCATCAATATGCATTTGCACTAGTGTTTCTAATAACGTGCCAGTGAATTAATATTTGTGCAAGATAAAGTTTTAAGCGTAAATAACCCACATGAGTCTGTGCACCAATCACAGTGACCAGATGTAAAAAGCTGTGTCATCTGAACCTTCAGGAACATGCAGGTGTTTCCTCTTCTGTTAGATACAGAAAAAAAAATCAACATTTATTTGCTGGTATCTTTTTTATTGCAGCCGTCTTTATGGCTTTCAGCTTAATTCCCCAGCCTGATAGAAGTCACAGAAAATGAAGAGGGCGATGCAGTACAGGACAAAGACTGAATTTGAGGAATGGTAATTCGATTACCATGCCGAGTAAAGCCCAGATGGGAAATATATAATATAATGATGAAGAAATTATAATGAAAATGGGTTAGAGGGAGGCGGGCCAGACCATCTTAAAGCAAACCATTATAGAATTAGGAGCTTGTGGATCAATCTGTCTTTTCTTGTAAGACCCTGTGGTAAAATAAACTTGCTTGTGAATGCACTGGGTAACATACCATCTTAAAAACTTGTATGTTTGTACTTCAAGATGAAAATATAGAACCAAATAGTTTTCTACATGATTAGATGATTGGATTTGTAACATTTAAGTGATTTATGTTTACTTACTCATAAACAACAACATATAATATCACAGAAAACAAAAACAATGTAATATAATTTACTAAAGTGTGAAAGAAAGTAGGTAAGGATCAATGGCAGCGTAATGCTGTTGTAAGACATTTTTGGAAGCATCAGATGATCACATGTAGAGTTTAAAAGGTGGGACTACTCGTTTGTAGTTATATAGAAATATAAGATTTGTAGAAAGAATAATTTGTAGAAGGAGCTCTATCTATCTATCTATCTATCTATCTATCTATCTATCTATCTATCTATCTATCTATCTATCTATCTATCTATCTACCTTTTTAATTTTTAAATGTATTTTTTACAGGTTTATTTTTGTAAAAGGAAATAATATTTGTATGTATTCTCATACATTTATGATGTCCTGTTATTGGCTGTTTTAACAGTGAAGGGTAAGACTGAAGACTTATACTTTGGTCAAGACTAAGTAAAAAAAACCTTTGTAATGACACAATTGCTCAACTGGCATAGTTTTTTATCCTGTTGTAAATTTCATCCTAAACATGTCTTTTGAGCAGTGTGCAGTGGAAATGCCCTCCACATTTGGCCTATCCATGCAGTGAAACACACACATACATACTAGTGAACACACTAGGGGGCAGTGAGCAGACATGCTCAGAGCAGAGGGCAGCCACTGTCTGCACTGCTTGGGGAGCAGTTTGGGGTTAAATGCCTTGCTCAAGGGCACTTTATTTCTTATTTATAGAGTCTTTTCGGTTGCAGGGATCGAACCAGGTACATTCTAATCCTAAGGCTGGTTCCTTACGGCTGCTCACAAGTGGTTATTTTACATTTATGAAAGGAGTCTCCAGTGTCATACTTTGTAATGGTCAGAGATAAAGCTGTAATTTTTAATTTCCTGACATTGGAAAGTCTTCAGGACAAAGGAATGTACAATGTGTGGTTTCTTGATATCATAACAAACATCTTTTTTTTTATACATATAAAAAGAGGCTGGGATGGAATGACTCTTCATAACTGTTGTAATTTAAGGGTAGATGTTTGTACATGTGGAGGTATGTTATTATATCTTTTATAACTTGGGATTTATTTCCAAGTCTACCATATTGCCTTATTTCTCTGCGTCTTAAAAGCACAATTTAATGCACACAATCTCTATCACTGCGTTATTTACAAACATCGTGTACATGACTTGAAGTAGCTTCACACTACAAGAAGTAATACATCTCAAGTGGATGTGTGTGTGTGTGTGTGTGTGTGTGTGTGTGTGTGTGTGTGTGTGTGTATCTGTGTGTGTGTGGAGGGGGTGGAGGAGTTGTGTGTGTATAACCTGTTTGATGCTGACCCATGCCCACTTATATGATGTCACCTGAATTAAATCATGTTATTTCTATCAGGTACTTCCATTATAAAGGATTAGTGACCTTACTTTTGATTTTGATTGCTTTTGATCTGACCAGAAGAAAAATACTTCTATGTTTAACTGTCCCAACTTATCTTAATTCAACCTCTCTCCCTTTCTCTGTCTGTATGCATTTGAAGGTTTTTTTTCTATGCCTTATGCTGTGGGTTGTGTGAGTTTGTGGGAAGTTATAGGTTTAGTTCTAGCCAAATGGAAGTCTGGAAGGAAGCACAGACCTACAGTTACTAACTGAGAAATATAAGTGGACAGTGAAATCATGGAAACTGAGCTGGAAAGAAATTCTGACACCTTAGCACACCAAGACAGAGTCCAGCTGAATAAACCCTTGAGATACTGTTCGCAAAATGTTCAGCGCAGCTTCGGTTTTGCTGCTCAAATAAATACCTTGCAGTAACAGTATAAAGAGACTTTTCTCTTTCTCTCCAAATTCAGCATGCAGCTCATTAGCAGTGCGACTGAATGATGGGAATGGCCCATTTCACTAATGAAGCATTAGAGGGATAAGAAGTAGCTAATGCTTTCAATAGCTCTCAGTTAAAGCTGCTCAGCGAACGGTGCTGCATTGTGTGTTATAATACTTACAGATGAAATCATCATATAAAAATCAATATTGGAAATGACCTGAGTGGGGAAAAAGGTGTCAGCATTTAGTCTTATCAATCTTTCTGACTTCGGCATCAATATCCTAATGTGAAACTCCCATAATTTTGATTCAGGTATCACTTTCTATGGCAATAATTTAGTTTTTTCTTGTTAATTGTAAATATGGACTGTAGATGTTTTTTTTTTGCTGTCAATCCCAATTCAACTATATCTAATAAATATATGAATGTAATAATTATAATTATTTCCCTGATACTTTTGAAAGAGCAAATGTCTCAGAAAGCACTTATTTAAAGAGTTTACATCTCAATCTAATGCAACTAAGAGATAGGAATGTTTATAGCCTTCAGGTTAACATGATTATTTAAACTGTGTGTCTGTCAAATTATTGATCAGTAAGAAAATATTAAAATTGTTAATTTTTCTGTAAGAAGATGGTTTTGTTTGGACACTTTTAGCTATCTGGAAAAAGTCCCTAATGTCATTCAAAGGTAAAGTGTTACTTTAAGATTTCCAACATGGGAACGTTTTCAGGACAGAGCTTTGTGTTTTATTTGTAAAATGAGTTTTTTCCCACTTTGAATGAAAAAAAATAGAGGACAACATAACTGGAAAAAGAAAAAAAATTGACAAAATGGACAAAAAGCTGTGATGTGTTATTCTATAATGAATTAATAATTAGACCTGTGTATATATAAGTAAGATGTAACATGTTTTTAGTTAGTAATTGGGTTCAGTTTATATAATGTTAAGCTCCAGAGACTTAAACCAGGAAAGTTAATAATCAAATAATCCAATCTCAGTCCCCTCTCGTTCTCTCTGAAACAGGTGACAGAAATGTTTCCATCATGATCTTCTACCTCTATTCATCTCTTCTATAGTGTGACATGCTACTGAAGAATTGTTCTTTTTATTATTATTCATCTCATGGATTATTTGCTCATTAGGCATTAATCATTGTGCCCCATCTGGATGGTGTGCCTGTGAATATGCGAGAAACAGCTATTCTGATCTCAATTAGATTATGCCTCTCTTCTTTGTCTGCCCATAAATCATTCCCTCAAAGTGAAATTAACAGTTACTGAAGCGCATTAATAATCTGCGTTGAGCATTTGGGGGGGATTCAGTGAGTGGAACCGCCCGTCTCAGCCCTATGGTGAAAACATCATTTTGTTTATGAAATATAAACATTGCATGGTGGGGTTCCTCTGCAAATTCCTCCCTGTGCGATTCTGACAGGAAAAATGATGGTGCGCAGCGGGGCTGAGCGAGCAGTCACCCGAATACGATGTGTACAGAGGCACAGCCTGACCGAAAACCAGATGCTCACTGTGGCTCTCCACTACACTCCAAATTATGCGCAGAACATAGTAACATAATAATAATAATAATAATATAGCAACACATAATAATGATGTGGACAAAAATGAAGATGCAGCTTGGATTCTATACAACATTAGTGTGTTTGTTGTAGGATTTTGAATGCAGTCACTGGATGGACAAGGGTTCAAAAAGGTACTAATTGCTGATAGTGAAAGATTTTTAATTTTACTCTATCCCCTTTTCCTGCCCAGAGAGACTACCAAAGAATATGTAGCTTATACTAGTATATACAGGGTGTGTCAAAAGTACCAGGACTTTGACTAACACTTTGACACTGAGACGAGCCTTTGCAAAATAGCTCGATCCAATTGTTATAAACCTGCATGAGAATCTCTGAGGAATCTCTGCAGTAGTCACTAGATATGTCCTGGGACTTTTGACTAACCATGTATAGTATGCATATTGCCAAACGAATGGCAGCGGATGTTCTTCTTCTTCACATTTTTGTAGTCATGTCTCCATCAATGAACAGTTGATAACAAAATAGACTTGAAGATAAAATTATAATGATTTCAGGAGCGACTCTGATGTTCCTAAAAGCTTGTAAGTTCCTGGATAAATAATGTTACTTGTTGACTATAAACATATTCTTCCATAAACAGTTATAGAAGAGATGTCTTTTTTTTTTTTACCAACTGCACTGATCTGATATCACACAGATAAGAATAGGAAAGTCAGGTTCCTTTCTTTTTCATAATTTATTAGGAATTCATTTCTTGCCACTGTTACCCCTGGCTTGCTCATTTGGGATAAATGTATAAATGTACAGTTTGTATCTGAAGTTTATCATTTCTGTACAGCTTCTTTGTGACCATATCCTTTTGTTAGGATTATAATTATTAGAGACAGGGAGGAGCATCTCAGTAAGATGTGAATGTATTATCAGAATCCCAAAATAGCACAAAGCTAGGTGAATGGGGTTCATTCCTCCAGTGGAGAGAAGCACAGGAGATGCGGATGAGGATTAGGACAGGGATAAGGAGGAAGATGAGGATATGCTCCACATGGTCACTGAGAGCTACAGTCCTCCAGCTCGAGCTGCTCTAGCACTCAAGGTGATGGACAGTTAGATATGGAGAGCCATGGTGACTATTAGACCAATGAAAGCACACAGACTGGGTGATAGATGAAGCTCGCTTAATGCCTCTGTGTCGTGTACATTGCATCTCTGACAGATTAGGAGTGTGACATTAAAATGGAAATTACTTCCCTTGAGCTTGACGAGGCACTCTGTGTAACCTCTGACCTCCCAGCGAGACCACACGTCGACCTTTTAGAGAAGGAGCTAGTCATGGAGAAGTCGGCGGATGAGGACAGACACGTGATATTCGGCATGTGGACAAACTCAATTTTCCAATAGCACTTAATCCTCCAGACAGGACAGTGAGAGCAGTATGAGTTCAACTCATTGATCAGTCCTAATTGTACTCCACTTTTAATATGTGTGTTCTGGAGCTGGGCAGCAACTTACCTTTTTTAGACCTTTCCATTCATTCTCTATCATCATCATTCTGTAAACATGGTAAATGCTTTTAATTTGATGATTTATCATCATTTAGTATTTGTTTCGTGTTGGTTTTTATGCACTCGATTAATAAACTGTTCAAAAGAGCAGCTAACCAATCAGCAGCCTCTCTTTAACTTTAACTTGGTGGAACTGTACATTTTCCATCTTTCCCCATTTCTTTTTTTTAACGATTACATTATTTTTTAAAATCTTTATTATTTTTTTAAATTGTTACATTATTATTGTTTGCTTATTTCCTCTTTTATTTTCTTTATTGTTTGCTTGTTTCTTCTCCCCTTCCCTATCATATCTTTCTTTTTTATTTAATTTCTTCTTTCCTCTCTTCTTTTTCCCTCTTCCTACCCAGTTTTTGTTAAATGACTAAACCAATAATCATTTAAGAGCTTTTAAAAATACTTATAAAATGATCACTTCATCACAATCATCTTTGCATCCACTAGATATATTTTTTATGAAAATTACTGATTTAGTGATTTATCACTATCAACCTTTCTGATGGCTGTACAGGAGGCTGTATCAGGACCAGTTGTCTGATCTAACTGTGCTTCATCCGAAACATCCATTTTTCACGTGGCTGTGAATGAGAGCTGTGTCCCCTGCGACACCTGCCCACTCCTCTGTGTCTCATATCTGTCCATCGTCACCGTTTTTCAGACTGAAAAGACGAGTGCACTGACACAAGTCTATCAGTCGTGATGGCAAGCAGTTAAAAAAAAGGGAGGAGGAAAGTGTGAGTGATGCAAATGAGGAAATAGATCTGAGCACAGCTGAATTCCCTGAACAACTCTGATCCCTCCTTTAACATCCGTCACACTGGAGGCGTTTCTCTCATCAATGAGCCGACACCAACATCTATAATTAATTACATCATTTACAACACACTATTGACTAAATAAATGCAAAAATGCATAAACACCCCTAAGTCAATAGACGGAGACATATTTAATCATGTTCTATAATGATTACTGCTTCTTTAATGCGATGAAATTTCATCAGTTGACTGCAATAAATCCTGTGTGTATGCATATGTGTGTGTGTGTGTAGGAAGGGGGGGTGTAAAGGTTTGTGCTCTAAGAAAAAAGTCCTGATTTTGCAGTGATCAGGGCAGGAAATTAAGATAAAATCAGTCAGCCAATCACAAACATCTTGACCATTTAAGCAACCATTTGACCTCAGACCATTTATGTCACATGATTTTATTCAAAGGTGGCTGCAAGAATAACTTGCAAAGGCCCAGAAACGTCCCTATAAACCAATCACTGACCACCACTTTCCCTATTAACCAGTCACTGACCACTGCTATCCTTATCAACCAATCACTGATGGCTGATGTACCCATTAGCCAATCACTAACCACTGTTGTCCTCATCAACCAATCAATCACCACCACTGGAGCAATCAACCAATTATTGCACACCATTGTCCCCATCATCAAATTGTTGACCACTGCTGTCCCCAGCAACCAATCGCTTGCTGATGACCGCTGTCCCCATCGACTAAACACTGATCATCACCGTTCCATTGACTAAGCACTGGTCAGTTCTCATGCCCATTTCCTTGTGATTCGTCTTTGTTTTAAAATCTGTTCTTGTCAGTGTTTAGAGTAAGAAAAGCATGTTTCCATTT
>JAOVVF010000019.1:17732339-17743862 GCA_028565595.1 Duopalatinus emarginatus
GAGAGAGAGAGAGAGAGAGAGAGAGAGAGAGAGAGAGAGAGAGAGTCTTAACATTTTTATTATTGGCATGAAAGGAAATCACAAATCATAAAAAAGTAAAAAATTAAAATGAAATATACAATGCACAATGATATAAGGTTCAATATAACATTCAAAATGTACCCTCATTTATTTTCTATCTGCCCACAATTCTGAGGTGTGTAAATGAACAAATGTGTTCCTCCCAATTTTTAGAAAAGATTGCTAACATGCAATTCTGTTTGTTAGTGTATTTATGGTAGATCCACACTTACATTCACAAATAGGGCTTTGGTTTGGGCCCTTAATTATGTTTTTCATCCTTGAAAGTTTTTTCATTTGTCTAACTCTTATTTATCCACTTTCTCTCACACAGCTCACACAGCTCACACATCAAGCCCTGATGAATAGGCAGAGGAAAACACACACAAAAAAAGTCAATTCAACTTTGAGGAAAACTGAGGTAGAACTCAATGCTTGTGTCTTTTTTGAATGTGTGTGCGTTAAAAACAGGATTTGATGTAGCCTGGCTATGCTGGAGATCGACTGCTTGAGTCTCACTGAAATCGATATGCCTTCAGCACAAACACACAAAATAAAAAGCTCGTTCATGGAGGTCTGAGATTCTCCTCTGCCTCCGCAGCCCACATCGATGGCAGAATTGAGCGCTTTGGGCTCTTTACTAGGTGGATAATCAATGAGGCGAGAGGGTGAGAGCTGCTGATTTACTCCATCTGCAGGTTCCTTACAGTTTTAAAAAGATGAGGGGATCATTCAGTGTGAATTCTAATGTATTACGCAACATATATTCTGGAGCAATACATAGACCTTTAAGCAAAAAAAAAAAAAAAAAAATTATGATGATGATGATTGTTATTATTATTATCATAATAATAATAATAATAATAAAACAGATTTAATACATTAATAAATTGGATTACAATTACCGTTTATTATTAAACTACATGTACTACTCTATGTAACAGAAACATGAGATATATGTTTGAGGTTCCACACAGGTGACAAGGAAAGGTACAGTATGCTTCATTCTTAGTCTTTGCATCTATTTTGGCAGGATTTCTAGGAATTTTAACTGATAACTCCAAAGAAAAAGCAGCATAATTTAGGGTGAAAACATTGTTCTGTTGACCCTTTGCAGATTGGATATGGGAGCAAGCAGGCCAGCAGTTGTAGACATGATGGATTATTGTAATGACTACCTCTATGGCCTTTTTGTCATGTTTAAATGGCAATAAATTTAACTAAGAAGAGGCCGATTTAACAAAGCTGGGTTCATGGGTAGCTGCTGTGTTTGAGCTGTAAATAAAACACACCTCATTACACACGCACATATTAAAGTCCTGCTGAACTGCACAGTTTAGACTGTTAATATTTAATCTGTATGGAAAAGACTCTATCATTACCATCTCCATGTGGCAAATGAATCAGCAATATGTTGTATGGGTCTAATTTCTCTACAGTATCCAAACAACAGTTCTTATTGGGCTGAGGTTCAGTGAATGTAAAGCCAGCATCAAACAAATAAGTGAAAACAGGCTTTGTATCTAAAACTTTTTTACTGGAGCGATGAGATTAATGTAGCTAAGAATAAATGGAGATATATAGATTCCAGTTTAGCCTGGTGCAGTAAATGTATATGTGACAATGACATCTCTTTACTCAGCTTTGTTGCATTATTCTGTTTCACACTGACTGCTGATGAGGTTTATGACTCTGTGTAATACAGTTATAATACACAGTATTATACACACTGACTCTGTTTATACACTATAAAATCATCATCAAAAAATATTTCTATCAGTTACATTTGTGGTAACTAGGACATTTGGATAAATAGTTCCACCTTGACTGCAATAAATGAAAGTTTGATGGTCAGTATTTTATTAAGAATCCTTTTAAAGAGTCAAGCTGAAGATATTATGTATTTATACTGGGATAAAACTGCTTCTGTGTCCAATATTAAAGTTGTAATTGTTTTGTGCAGTGGCAAGTGGGGTATAGGAAAATGATTCTTTAATTAGTTTTAATTGCCTCAATGTCATCAATGCAAAAAAAAAAGTTATAAAACTTATAGGTGTGAAATAAAAGTTTAAATAATTATGTGATTGTGAGTCCTTCTCTTGCATTAAGGGTTATTTACTAATTGTAATTCTTATTGTAATTCTTATTATTAATCTTATTATGGTGGCATAGTGGTTTAGTGGTTAGTGTCAACAACTAAGATGATCTGGGTTTGATTTCCACACTGGGCTGTTTTATGTAAAGCTTGCATGTTTTCCCTGTGCTTGAGTGGGTTTCCTCTGGATACTCTGGTTACCTCCCACAGTCCAAAGACATGCATGTTAGGTTGATTAGTCACTCTAAATTGCGTGTAGTGTATGTGTGTGTGTTTGAGTGTTACTGACAAGAGATTGGGATGCTCAGTATGTATTAATAATATTCTTATTATTATTTAAAAATAAGTGGTGGCCATAATGGAAATACAGTGCTCTTAATGATAGTTAAAACAAAATTGCCCTAGTGTCCTGTATTAAAGTTGTAATCCATACCAGGACACCCAAAGGACTGCAAAATCGTTCAGTCCATCCTTGTTTTGTCAGATGTTTACAGCTCGATGGTGAAGGTGCTGTGAGTGAACTGGCTTTAATGTGCTCCACAGTATTTGAAATACATAAATATGTCAAGTAAAGCGCCCTTAATAGACTTGCTTTGGGCTGGCTATTGCACCAGTATTGTTTCCTTCTGATTAGGGCAAAAACACACCCTGAGGCCCTCCCATCTCTGAGCCATTTAATCAGCATTAGCTTCCTTTTAGGCTCTCTTTAATCTGCTTTTCCTCCAGGTATTTTGAATAAATCAATAAGAATACATGATTGCCTAATGATTTTCGGAGGCCATCTCTTCGACCACGGCTACATGATTTAGAATGACTAATTCCACTTTTTACCATTGATCCTGCTCCATCGAGGACATGCATCCTTGCCAAATAGTGTCTAGTGGAAGGAAGAACGTGAGGGAGGGAGGAGAAGCAGATAGAAAGCACTACACCAGCCTACTTAAAGTATTATGGCTTGACTTTTATCCTTGGCGTGTTAACATTTTATTAAAAGATCTCTTTTTACCTAGAAGAATATAATACTCTCAACACTCTTCCAATCAATTCAACATTTCACCTCGGTGTCCAGTTGAAGTCTGCCCCCCTGTAGGTGTGAACAGTAGTATCTCTTGTAGATGGAGACCATAATCACAGGAGAAAAGCTGATTAATTATAGAGCATCCACTGGCTGCTGGATCCTCATTAGCTTTCTGCTGCTCTTCCACTTTACCTGAGCACAAACACACAATTAAAACCTTCATCCAGCTCTGATTCAGGCATGGTATGTGGTGTTTACAGTGTTCCTGCTAAAGGAATGGTTTGGTTGAATAAATTGTGTACATTGACTCAGCCACAATATGTATAAGATCTGAAGTTTATTTCATTTCTTTTGCATTGCAGCTACGAGTTTAAGCTAACAATGACAGTTCGTAGCTTGAGACTTTATAGCCTTTGGGTATATTTTCACAGTAAGGATTAAACACTCTGAGTCATGCAAACTTTGAGTATGTTATAAATGCATTGATTAGCATCTCCTACAGTATGTACAGTAATTCAAGTATTTTCCAAAGAGTGATAACTTAAATGATATATATATATATATTAGGGCTGTTGAAGTTAACGCGATAATAGCGCATTAAGGCGATCTCAAATTATCACGATTAAAAAAATAGTGTCGTTAACGCAAATTCTAATTTGGCCCTGTTATTCACCCGTAGTTCATGTTGAGGCTTGTCGCGCGCTGCTGTAGTAAGAGTAAGGCTGCGTCCGAAATCGCATACTTCCGTACTGAACAGTACGTGAAAACAGTGCGTGAGCGTGACTAGTGTGTGCGAATGTACAGTATGCATCAAGCAGTACGTGAAAAGTTCCCGGATGACGTACTGTTTCAGGTTTGAGTGATGGCGAATGATCTGTTAAACAGAAAGTTTCATTTCAATAGTTTCATTTCTATTAAGAAGAGTATGATTGAGTTGGTTTTGTTCTGCATTTTGCATTTCTAAAATACTTTTGTAAAGTGAAATTTCAGTATGCTGTAGCACTTACCATTTTCTCTTGTCCCAGCAGTTTTTAACAAGTACGTTTAGCATAACATGTGTTCGCCATTTTAATTGTAACATTTCACTTTAAAGTCTTATTCATTTACACAGATTAAAAAAATTCAATTAATCGTGATTAACAAAACACGTTTCTGTGTAGAGCATTGTATTTCCTGCACACAGGCCTTTGGTGAATGTGTAGCAGGACTGCATCCCCACCACTTACTGTGCTCCTCAGTAATCCTTCTCTTTTCTTTTCCTAAGTGGCTGAACCAGCAAAGCGGTTAAAAGTCACTTCCTATGCCCCCCACATCTTTTCCTCTCTTTCTATTACAGATTAGCCTATGTTAGCTTGTTTACCCTTAAAGTAAACTTATTAACTCAGTGATGTCAGATTAAAGGAAGAATGGGCTCCATATGAAAGAATGAATTAAAAAAAAAAAATGTTTCCACACACCATGTCACTATTTGTTCAGAAATGTTAGTGGCTTTTTGTCTGGTTTAAACTCCATGTCTAATAAACCACCCTGGTTATTATTTCCTGTGAGCTTTACCAATTTGGACAGAAATAAGCTGAGAGTAGCCAAACAATGAATCTCAGACAGTCGCAATGAACTGCCCTTAGCCTTTCTTAACCATAGCTTTTTAATCAGAATTACCTTGTAATTGGTGTTTGACTAGATTAGTTTGAATGAAATCAGTCTCAGTTTAAATAGGTTAAACAGAATGAAAAGCAGCTCAGGAAAAGTGGTTCATTGTAAAGCCTGAGAAATGGATGAAAATCTTGAATATGTAAAAAAAAAAACCAACAACAAAAAAAAAACTAAAAGAAAAATGACAAATAAAAAGGTTGGACTTGTTGGGAATGCAAATTGCTCCAATCTCATTTTATGCTAATAAATAAATGGTAAAATGTTTCAATGTATTCTTGTCTTGTTATAGGCTGGCTAAGAGCTTCTAAATCCCTACCATTTACCAAATTAAACTAATTTAAAGTGCTTCCAAAAGGCACATCTGCAGGCTGACGTGGGTCCCCAGCCTCAGAGTGGGCTTCACCGTGCATTCTGTGTCCCATTGATCCTTGAATAGTCATGCCTGTCAGGCAGCCATATCAACCATTATCATTCTAATTTTACTGCCTTTCTTGCTTGCTAATCTAATTTGCAACGATGCTGGAGCATTTCGCAAGGCCACAGCACTTTCTTCAGAATTTCAACAAGGGCATTAAAGCTCCCCAATTTACATTAATGAAGTGCACATTTAATTACGGGGGAAAAGAGGGGAAATGGAGGGCTCTTGAAGATCAGTGATGACTCGGATATGATAGGGTGTGCCGGGAGATTTCACTCTTTCTTTTTTATGGTTGGTTACCCTCTCACCATCTCTCCCATGTGACACCATGCTCATTTGTTTTATATTAGCAAAAATTAGGTTATTGGATATTTCTAATCAAATTACCTCACTCACGGTTATTATTTTATATGTTTCTTGTAATGTAATCTTGTCAATTTTAATGTACACATTCATTCATTGATTAGTTAATTCATACATTCATTTTCCCCTTATGCTTGTGGTATTTTGGCTGTTTTTAGTAGGTTTGACTGGTTATGGAAAAGTTAAATGAAAAACTAAAGAGGAAAATAAAATATTTTTAAATAGTGATAAATAAATAAATAAATAAATAAATAAATAAAAAGAAGAAGTCAACAAGCTGTTTTCGTTTGGTAGCATTTTTCCCACTTTCTACTGTGTGTGTGTGTTTGTTTGTGGGGTGGGGGGTGGGGTTGTGCTGTAATGGTAGCTTGTAAACTCTTGTAATAACAGTTATAAAGTTATATTTTCAGACTTTGAAAGGTGAAGAACTGCACTTATTTCAGCAATCTTGCATTATTTGTATTTGCATTCGAGATATCATAGTTATTATAAATTTTATTTACAACAGTAAAGATTGTCACTAAAGAATTTGGTCCTGAAATGTTTGAAACTCTCTGGCAGTGCTTTATTTCTCTTCTATTTTCTTCCCCATGCTCTCTGTCTTCAGCTTTGATTTGAATTGTACCAGGTTGTCTCTCGCCCCCTTTCTTCAGCTGTATGCTGTGAGCTTTGGGGGAATAAGGGAGGTGGGCCAACACTGCTGACCCAAACCACCTCCGAATAAGGAAGGCCAGACTCAGTTTGGGTGGCATGGACAAAACATGTTTTCACCAAGGCCCCCAGTCTCTGCAGATGGGACGGGCAGTAGGGGGCGGAGCACGTCCCAGAGAAACAATCTCTCCTCTTTAATGTGAAAAGGCTAAGTTATAAATTCATCTATTTGCTCTCTTCTGACCCAGGGCTTTCATGGAGCCTCCTGCTGGGAGGGGCGATCCGGGCACAATGCATTAGCCTGTCACAATATTGAGAAAAATTCGAAATGGGGGAAGAAAGACCACCAGATGCTTTATTGTCTTTGCCTTTTTCCACATAATTAGCCAGGAAGAAAGTCTGGCTGCACAGTTCTGAATGAACTTGAGGGCCACAGAGCTTGGTGTAGCAACCTCCACCCTCTCCTTTCCTGTCCTCCTGTCTCTCTGTCCCCATCCCTAAGTCTTGGGTTTTGGGTCAGCCTCCTCCCATAACCAATGCTGTGCAAAGTTTAACTGTGCGTGACAGATGGCCGTGAAATTTGTTAACACACAACACGCCGGGCTCTCTGAAGACAATTTGGCTGCCCCATGCTGACTGTTGGTGTAGCTGAACAGATTAGAGGGAATCAATCTGTTAACGCCTTCAGCGCATTAAGCGTGACTTTAACTGCACCCTTTAGGCATGCTGGAACTCTGCATCATGGCTCTGGGTCTTATTTAACATTCAGAGCATGCTACAATTAAAACAACATTACAGTGGCCTAATTCACTTTTGACATTTCATGGGAACAAAGAAGCAACAAATGAATACAGTCTAAATTGAAAAACTACTGACAGCAGTTCCCCTAAAAAAATTCCCAAGGTTTGATATATCCAACTATTTGAGTCAGTTATAGATTAATTTAAGGTTTAATATTACAATACATTTGATTATTTTTGCTGTCATCTGTATACAAATTATGTTGGCATACCATGTGATATTTTAATGTTATTATCTGGCCATTTCTTTACTTTCTTTATGTATTTAACCAGGACAATGCACATTAACTCACATCAGTCTTTATGATGTAAATACTGGCAACTAGTATAATCTATGCTGTATTTTTTACATCTGTGCTTCATATGGAATATATTATGCTGTATTTTGAATTAAAGTCAGATCATGCATGTTTAATTTACATACTTTGACTTAAAAATATGTACAATTTATGCAATAATTTATGCACAGTGTAATATGTGTATTTCATTTAGCTTTCAATTATTTTAAGTTTCGTCTGTATATTTTGTATGTTAAATTATGTAACTATTTAATCTGTGCAATTTAAGTATAAAATAAGTATAAGCATAAAATATTTGATGCTATAGTTTATTTACATTATAATACAATAATGATATACAGTATGCTGTACTTTGTGGATTTGTGCATTTCATTTGTGTTTTTCATTAAATATGAAATACAACAAACTTTAACTGTAATCTGTATATTTGCTAAAATACATATTAAATATATTTAAGTAAAATGACATTTGTTATTTGGTATTTGTATTTGGGTATGGTATTTGTTTAATTTTGTAGTCTAAGATATGGGTCTGTATTTTGTGTTTTGATTTGTCTTTTTTTTATGTGATCAGAGTATTTTTAACAAATTTATCACACATCACATATTAAATTTTCATCAATGTGTACCTAAAAAAATCTATATATTGTAAGACATAGACATCTGTTTTCTTGTAATTCATTTGTAAGCCTTTATTTCCATATTTTCCCCTTGCTGTAGATTGTATCACATTGAAAAAAAAAGTCAGTTGGATTGGTTGACTGCTGTTGCACTTTGCTGCACCATTTCAAACTGGACACTTGGTGCTAATCTCATCACCAACGGAGAACTTTCACAAAAGCTTTGGGGGGAAAAGAGGCAAAGGAAGTGGCAAAAGAAAGGGCATCTTAAGATATGTGCACATGAATCAAGAGATCCATTAAATCTATTGCCCCAGCTTTCCTTGGCACTCCATACATAAGCACCCTTGCCTAAATTCCGCCCTATAGTGAGTTAGTGAAAGGGAGCAAGGATGAATAGCGCACTTTATTAGAGCATGCCATGAGCAGTCAAACAGCAGTGGCGGGCCCATTCATCGCCCCCTCTGCCCCATTATTAAAAGGGGCTTTACGGAGGGCTTGTAAAAGTGTTTTCTCCTCGGGGGGCCTGCATAGTAAAAATTGAAGTCAAATTAAAGCCCTGCTGAGCAAAGGACTGTGGGTGGGCTGGCTCCAAGACACAGAAGCAGCAACAGCAGCAACAACATCGCTGATGTCCCCATTCCCACCAGTCGTAGCACGACCCCTGGGCCAGGCCACTTTTATTCAGCTGACAGCTTCATGAAGGACAGGAACACAAAGTCGTACATGGCATGAAATCGGCCACAAAAGCCGAACGAACGGCCGAACAATTCCCAAAGCAGGATGTGATCAGAGAAGCACTCAGCAGGCACAAGAAACAGATGATGCACCACCTGGAAGCAATAGTTGGTGAGACAAAAAATACAGAGCAAAAAGTTTTAAAAATGTGGAGTAATGTGGGTAAGGGAGCGGTTAAGTTTTAACCAGCAAGAGTTTGAAGTGAAAGCCAATGAATAAATTAGGGTTTGCTAACAACACAGGCATAAAAGGCTGAGGAGGTTTGAATATGCTAAAAAGGTTTTTTTGAGGAGAATGTCGCCCAGCTCCCTTTGCAGCTGTAACACTTTACACACAATAACCACTCAACAGATGGGAGTCATGGGGAAAAAAAAGCTCAGTGTTCCTTAGTTTTGGAGAGTCCCGCCCCCAGATCGGCCTCATGATCCCACCACTTTGGCCGTCTGCCTCTGCAGGTGTCCTTCAAAATATAGAGGAGCGATAGAGTGCAAATGCACTGAGGAAAGGGACCATTGTAATTTTTAGAGGAGCTGTGACTGTAAATTAAAGCCCAGATAAAAAGCTTTTATCACAGACCAAATTGTGTTCAAGTATGCGTAAACTCAAAAACATGATTTCTGAGTACTATGCTAGACAAACTAATTACCATTATATGTGTTTATAAAAGAAAATTAGCATCCTGGAGGATTTAGACAGAGTGTAGTTTTTAAAATGCTGATGGTACACGTAAGGTTAATTGGCTAATTTAGGTTCTTACAGCAACATTATGTTTCAACAGTTTATTAACAATAAATTAAGTAAAGATGAACTTTTGAACCTTTGCATTTATATTTATAGATGAATTTAAGCTTGCATTTTGGCTCATTTACCATGCAGTGGAGTGGCAAATAATTTATAATGTACTCTGTATGAGATTCGTCAAATTATGTTTGTTATATATCAAATTAAAATGTATCAAATATCTTATTGTGTAATCTGTTAATTTTTTGATCATTATGATACAATTAAAATAATAAGTATAACATTTTAAGTAAGGCCTAAAGTGCCTTAAAGATAATTAAGGAGACATTACCAACAGCTCTTGTTAAACTCTTGAACAAGTCTTTGTCACTGTGCCTTTAAATTGTAAAAACAAACAAACAAACAAACAAACAAACAAACAAAAACCTTAGGGAATTAGGATCTAGTGTTAGGGAATTTGCTTCTTATTTATTTTCATCCATCACTTATTTTTTGTTGTATTGCAATTTGTCAAGGTGCCATATCTACCATATCATATCTTATTTAATTTTAATTGTCACATTGTCACACAGCTATAAACTCTCTTTGTCTTTCTGTTGAAGTTAAAAGGGTGAAAAATGTTGATTGTTAGGCTACAGAAAGAACTACAAAGGATAAACTCTGACCGAAAGTCTTTCCCGTGTCGGTGGTACTGGAGCCTAGCTAAGCATTCATTGGGTTGAGGGCAGGGAAACACCCTGGACAGGTCACCAGTGTATTGCAGTATACTGAATAATGTATATTAAAAGGTATTTCATATAATATTATATTATTCATTATAATTTATTAATTTACTATTTACCATATTATTCATTTACCATTTTATAGCAATGTTATAAGTTTGGAACACTTATTATATTCTTTTTATTATTATGCCTTACATTATTAAATTAACAGTTAGTGTCATCACAACTCTGACTGCTGTCTGACATCCACCTAAGTTGACAAGCATGTGACCCTTAACAATTTTATTGTATAGGTCAGGAAAACAATTATTGTGATTATTGGCTTTGACATCAAAAGATGAATATAAAATGACAAATTAGAAATTTCAGATTTTCATTTTCAGACATCAAGATATGTTAAACAACTAAAATAAGGCACCTTTTATTTTCAAGAGATCCAAAACCAGTTCTAACATATGACTGACAGGTTATGCTTGTTGCCCTGGTGTGCTGTATCAGGCCGTTTAAAAGCTAAACATTTTGAAGCTAAGAATAATGTGAAAAATCAGATCCATTGCACAAGCAGCGGGCATAGCCATTAAAACATTCCTGAAAAACAAAGAAACCTCTGGTATACTAACAAGCAGACCTGGAATAGGTCAGTCAAGCAGTTAATGAGGAAAAAAACAAAACAAAACAACAGCTAGTGACATCACCAACAACCTCAGATAAAACCATTGGTGAAAGTGTCACAATTCTCTATATGAGAATAAAGAAAGGATCTGCTAATTATACAAAACATGCAAGGTCATAGGTCAAACACAGTGGAGGAAGTGTCAGGGTTTTGGGCTTGCATGGTTGTTTTTTATAACAGGCCCACAAGTGTTTATCGAGGATGTTACATGATGGTAGCAGCAGAGAGAATTAAAAGAAACCATCTGAAATAATGCCATCTGTATAGTTTTTTAAAAGAAAAGAAACAACCTATTTTTAGACACGAGTGTGACTTACATCAAGTGCAGCATACAGCCCACATTCAGACAATGAAGTGGAAGCAGTAGCAGTGGAATACAGAGTGCACACATAGTTTATATGGTGGTGTTGGAAAATGGGTGGAAAAAACCGTCAGCTAATCAGTTTGAGTTAAGCACTCTAAGAGTTTGCCCATGTGTGGCAGTCACATGCGATTAATCTTAGAATTCATATAGTAAATCGCGATTAATCACATTTTTTAATGTATGTAAATGAATAAGGCTTTAAAGTGAAATGTTACAATTAAACCAGCGAACATGTTATGCTAAAAGTATTTGTTAAAAACTGCTGGGACAAGAGAAAATGGTAAGTGCTACAGCATACTGAAATCT
>JAOVVF010000019.1:17743962-17767415 GCA_028565595.1 Duopalatinus emarginatus
TCCGGGAACTTTTCACCTACTGCTTGATGCATACTGCACATTCGGACACACTAGTCACGCTCGCGTACTGTTTTCGCATACTGTTTAGTACGGAAGTATGCGATTTCTGACACAGCCTTACTCTTACTGAAGCAGCGCGCAACAAGCTTCAACATGAACTACGGGTGAATCGCAGGGCCAAATTAGAATTTGCGTTAACGGCACTATCGTGATAATAAGGCAAGCAGCCATGTGTTTTGAATCATTTCACTATTCATTTTATATACTTTACAAATAAAACTATGCTACAGAGTCTGGTCCACAGGCATTGTGTTTGAGGTATTCATAAAAGATAAACATATATATTCATAGATATACCAATTAAAAACTCTTTACTAAGCATTACATTAAGTTTAGGTTTGACCTATATTTAGCTTTTACTATTAAACCCTTGTCTTTCTTTGTCTGAGTGGAAGGTCTTGCCCAGGGTTCAAGGTAAATTCCAAAAGAATAATTCTTGCTTATGTTTTATTTACATGTTTATTTTCTTTATCTTTTTGTCTGCCATTTGCTGTTAATGATACTATAGCATTGACTGAGCCCTCCTCATTTTTTTGGCCAAGATTTCTGACTTATCTGCCTGTGTTTTAAATGAAAGCTGAAGTGCCCTTGCATCCAATCGAACCCGGAAGGCAGTCCTTGGAAGAGACTCATTATGGGAGGCAGCTTCTACTCTCCCTGATCATGGCTCATGAGGATGCGCCTCTCAAAATCATGCACCACAGAGCAAAACATTTTTGGGAGGGGCTCCCAACCAAGCTACCTACCCCACAAAGGATGCCACTATGGCTCATAGCCTTGCCATGGGTGTCTCCATGCTCTGCCCTGATATCACCAAGCCATCTGGTTCCAATTTGCATGTCACTCCGCCTTCCCATGGCACTACGGACATTGATCTGCTTCCTTTCTCCTCTATAGATGTTGCTCTGCCTTCTTGCTTGGCTAAAGACGTCAATCCACCTGCTTCCTACTCCACTCAGGACATCACTCCGCCTCCTTGCTCCACTGAGGACATCGGTCCTCCACCTTTCTTTGGCAATGTATGTCACTCACCGCTTTTGCTACATGGATGACAGCACTCCCCCTCTTGCTTAGTGAACATCACACCTGTTTTGTCTTTGCTTTCTGTTTTGTTATTTTGTTGTAAGGTCTTGTCTTGTTTCATGCTTCATGTTTGTTTTCTTGAATTTCATCTCTGCTTTGTCATTGATACTGTGAACCCATTCTTTAAAAAGATTTTGTCTGTTTTTAGATTTGTCTGTCTGTGTCTTGAATAAAAGCTGGAATACACTTGCATCTAAGTGAGCCTCCAGCATTGTGGCAACTACTGGGTCATGGGGGATGCTGGAGTGTGCCCCAGCCCCATTGAGAGGAAGGCAGGGAAACACCCTCAACAGGTTGCCAGTCCACCACAGGTCACACAAACATGGTAAAGTGTAAAAAAAATAAAATGGCTGACCTTAGGTATAGAGAATTTAGCATAGATTAGCACTCAAGTGATTTAGTTATCACTCCTCATGAGCTAGATTTCATGTCCAAAATCCTCCCTGGTTCGCTTAGACCCATATTTGTTTTTACGTGACATGCACACAAAAAGTTAGCATAGACAGGAGCACATTAAGTATTTTGCCTGGATGATGCCAGAGCCGATGTGTAATTTCACCATCATAACTAATGGCTGAAGAAATTGTTCAGCAAGGAGCAATTTTCACATTTATTGTGTTTACAGTTTGGCTGGCTCTTTAAATCTGTGTACCTAATCTGTCTGCCCAGTGTTCATTGTTAATCTAAAAGTGGAGCTCTAATCTCACTAATGTGGTTATTATGACTTAGTTAAAGAACAGATTTATAATCTCTCATTTCTCTGTCTCTATTCCTCACAGATGTATGAATTTCACACATGACAAAACATTTCTCATTTCTGTATTTGTCAACACCCATTCACTGTAAAATGAACTATTTGCCTACTATGCTTGCACACAGAGGAATGTGACCTCCACATTTAACCCATTTGTACACTATTGCACATTTCCTTGCAGAACGAGGAGAAGGCCCAAACTACAGCACCTGGGGAGCAGTTGGGGGTTAGGTGCCTTGCTCAAAGGCACCTCAGTCATGTATTGTCTGTTGCAGGGATGGAATCTGTGACCTTTCGGTCACCAGTTTCCTAACCACAAGGCAACGGTTGCTCCACATAAGAAGCCTATTCTCTGTAAAAAAAAACAAAAAAACATTTAATGAAGAGGTTTGCATTTAATTTCATCATCTAAAGATGAACTCTTGTTGCCTTTGTTATGTACTGTGTAGCAGCTTGAATAAGATGTATTAACAGAAGCACATTAATATAAACCTGTTGTCTAACGTTGTCAAAGCTGCTAACCAATCAGAATCCAGGATTCAACAGCACCGTTGTATTCATCACACCCACGTTCAATAGTTTGCTTCTAACTCTCTAGAACTTCCAGTGCGACAGCCTGTCTACTGACATAGATTTAGACCACAGTGATGACAAATATACAGTATGAGAAGTTTAATATGCTTAGTAAGAGGGTGTCATAATAATTTGAAGAAGAACAGTGTCTTACCTGCCTCACAAGCACCTGATGTATCCACTTCACCCAGCCATTTTTCCGCGTAGTCATGTTCGGGTGTTGGTTTACCCTCCACACAATGGTAAGAGCAGACATATGGACATTTGGGGGGAATATTTAAATTTAGTGCTTTCAACCATACTGAACCATATTTAGTGCTTTCAACCATTCTTCATTGGGAGACGGAGACGGAGACGGTGGAAGTTATGTGTTGTCTAACAACACTCATTTTTTTGGGTGTGTTCAAGAAAAGTACTCCATTTCTTCAATAATTTCCTCCAACTATCCTACAACTATGCATCTTATACAGTACTCATATTGTATGATATCAGTGTGGTCTTAAGTTATGTCAACTGCAGCGAACGTTCTAACACAAATAATAAGTAAATAAAAGGGCCTGCTCCCTTGTTGTCCTGGAAAATAAGGTGAATTAGTGTCTATACTTGAATGTCATGTATGAAATTATAATAAAAATGACATGGGTAATGTATAGTTGCCCAATGTATAGAGTCACATCACAGCAACGTCTACAAAGTAAACAAAAGCTGAAAACACAACAACATTAAAAGAAGAATGCGTCACACACATTCTCCGTGTCAGCTTCTTGCCTTGCTTATGTTTTTGTACCAATGTCAACAACTAAAACCTACGTGGACATGGGGAGAATACACCAAACTCCTTACAGAGACTGGCACAACGACAACCAATTTCTATAGAAATTTTATGAACTAAACTAGAAACTAACCAAATAAACAAACAATTAAAAAACTATATATAAGAATTGCTATAGCTATAAATGAAATCTAATTGGCTTTTTTTATTTAAATGAGTTTATGCAAAGTCATTGTATATATTTTCCTCTCATTTGATGCGAACAAAAGGTTCCAAGCCGTGATGGAATCTTACGCAACATGTTGATGATAGATTTTCCTCTTCTGACACTTCTATATTTGGACATGAAAGCATTCACCAAACCTGCAGCTGCCTTATTAAAAAAAAGCTGCTTATTTGGACACCTCGTCTCCCAATTTACCCAAGATGTATTCATTATCCAATCCTGGCTCACTTGATTAAAGAGTAAGCCTCCATGACTGTCACCTCTACCCAGCATGACATCTCCTTTTCTAGGCCGCCATCTGAATGGCAAACCCTGCTGTTTCCTCATTGCCTCTCATGCATAGCTTGGATCATGTGACGGCGATTATTAATGGCTGCCGTCTCTCTGCCACTTGACACAGCGCTCCAGCTGTCAGTGGGCTTGTGGGCTGTATGATTCTGGCGCTGGTGTGGTGCCAGTCCTGGGCCTGACCCATCCGTCACTGTCACTGGCGTCTGGGTGATGAATGGGCCGGTGAGGTGCAACGTGGGGAGAGGCGCAGGACTTTGCTCCCTTGCTTGATCCTCTCTCAGAGCTGCCCATGCCAGCTGAGGCTTCTGGTAAAATCCTATGGTGACGCTCACAGTGGAGCCCATGGTTAAGTCCACTGTGAGGCTCATGTTGAAATCTACAGCAGTGGTCCCCAAAACAATTTTTTTTGCCCAAGGGCCAAATTGTATAAAGCAAGTGAGGCTGAGGACCAACAAATCCCCCAACAAATTCGATTAAGAGTATTATTACTCTTAATAGCTAAATATTGTACAACTTTGCATAATGCAACTTCCATTACAAAAAAACTGAAAACATATGTGTTCAAACTGCTCTTCACACATCAGAGAGAGAGAGAGAGAGAGAGAGAGAGAGAGAGAGAGAGAGGAGAGTCAAATAATGACACGACACATGATATCAATATTTCTATGTGTGCTATGTGTGAATTGATTCACTCACCAATCAGTGTGAGAAATGACAATGACTGGACGAGGCCATCTTCCTGGAGTCAGGTGTGTATCCAGTTTTATCTTGAAACACTGGTCAAGGTGTGCATCTGAAAGTTTGTTTCTTGCTTGTTTTTTTAGACAGTTTATTGCAGAAAATTCACTCAACCCTGTTTCTTGGTGTTGTGCTTTAAGCACATCAGATGTTTTCATTTCCAAGACCTCCATCTGAAGCGTTGGTTTATCTTTAGAAGGCAGCAGCTTTTTGGCCTACGATGTCCACTGACTATCAGGTGACACTAAGAACAGCTGTTTCAGAAAGAGAAGGATGTCATGTGACAGTTTATTACTGTTTTCAAATCGTTCCTTGAAGTTTTCATCCAAATTGGTCGCAAAATGCGTCATTGCTGGATTCTCCTGCATCTCGTTCTTCCCACAGTGCTGCCGCAAACGAGGAAAGTGCAACTTTCTCCTGTAAATGTCTCTCAGCTTTGTTTACATACAAGCCAGTCTTTGCAAAGAACTGCATCAGCTTATTAAATAGGATCTCCCCAGTCATGCGCCCAAGCAGAGGTAGGAAACAAAGTAACTCTTCCCAAAATGTTTTTCCATCATAAAATTTTTGTGGCGGTATTGGCCAACAATGGCACCTGCTTTAGTAGCTTCACAATATTTTGCTTGTTTTTCTCGTCATGACTTAATACCTTGTTAACCATATTAATTGCACACTTATTCACCAACACAGCATCTGTGAAGTGTTTCTTTGCTCTTCCAAGATTCCATGAAACACGTAAAAAGGCTATGCTAGCCCTTTGTTGTGCTGTGGTAGATTTCTGCATGGTAAAATCGGAGTGCCTGAATGAAGAATGCATGTTGGCTATTTTTTGTCTGCGGTTATCTGAATTTTCAGAATAATTAGATTTAAAACTAGTGGCATGCATAGCAGTGAAGTGCCTCTTGATATTGTCAGCCTTGCAGACAGCTACAGTCTGCATGTATATCAGGCATGTTGGCTTAGCATTTGGATGCTCAGGTAAAATTAAACAAAACTGATCTGTCCAGTCAGGTTTAAACTGATTATTTTCACTATTCACTTTACGTTTTTTTGTACTTGCCATGGTGTTGTCACAACTGTCACAATCCTAGATGAGATTTCACTCACTCTTGTCTTGATGACTAGCAGAAATGTTAACCCACTGAAGTGGAGAGATCGCTGATTATGCATGGCCATAGATGGCGCTGTTTACTTTTGTACAGATGTAACGTGGCAGGCCAAAAAATTGCCGTGCCCAGGCCGGATCTGGCCCACCAGCCGCCATTTGGGGACCACTGATCTACAGTAAAGTTCATGGTGAAACCCATGCTGAGTGTGGTCTGGACATGCCTGGCCAAGCCTTGCCAAGCCCACAAATGTCTTAGCTTTGGAAAAAAATACATGATTGAATGCCTGTCCATCTCACCCACAAGACATAATCTGAGATCTGGAAATTTTTCATGCGTATAGTGCTCTGTAAATAATATTTCTTCTTCTTCTTCTTTCAAAAATTCATGTAGGGTCCTGGATTATCTCTGTGGATTTCACACTTTCTCTCCATGTGGGTTTCATCTCTTTGGTCCTCTGGTTTCCTCCCACCTCCTAAAAATATTCCAGTAGGTGAACTGGTTATGCTAATGTAAATAACAGAATGTGCAAGACTCTATGAGACATAGTCTATGGTGGGAGTCATACTAAACCAAGAAAAAAGTGATCCTGGTTGTCCAAAGAGGCTTTCATATAAATCCAGTGTTGAGAAGCACATTAAAGTACTTGACATCACTGAAGAATGTGGTTTGAGTAATGTCTAGGCTGATCATCTACCTTTCACACACACACACACACACACACACTTATATGTGCACAAACCCCAAATACCATATGCTAATATAATTGTGTCAGTAATTATGCATTTAATTCAGTTATAAGGAGCGAACAGTTCTCTCAGTGACAGCTTTCACTGCTAAAAAGCAATTAGTTCCTGAGATAAAGAAATCTAATTAGCAGGAAACGCTTAGTTGAGAAATCCTTTTCCAGATAATCCTGTTTGCTGGCATTAACATCCCAGCTGTGGCTGATGTTTGCCCATTATGAAAGAGTGTGTGCGCTCACATTCATAGTAATGGGAAGTGTATACACACTCACCCACACACACACCAGCTTATGTCAACTGTTTTGAGTTGAGCACCTGCATACTGATCAATAAAGCATGCCTTTTATTTAAAAAGCTGTGTAGTGTAGAGTATCGAGCATGAGATTGGGGGTGCAGTAGGACCTCTTAATCAAACTCTGATATGTTAATTAAAACTCTTTATTTATAATAAGCCATAATCAGTATATGCACACAAAAAATTTTTTGCAATGATTGCAAACAACTGGCAAAAAAAAAAAAAAAATAGAAAGAAATTCTATAAAGTATTTTTAGGTTTTTAAACCTACTTAGAGCTAATTTTAAATGTGACATTTATCATTCAACATGATTCTAGATCTTATCTATTCTATATTTAACATTTACTGATTTTGTTAGGGTAGGACAGCATTATTAATTAACAGATAACCTAAAGAGTGACCCCATAATTGGTACTTAATATTTCCAACACCTTCTGCCCTCTATTGGCCAGCAACAGAAATTAACAAAATAAAGTCAAATTTATTGTATCGCTGACAATAAAAAGGAGAAAAAAAAGAAGAAAAAAAACATCTAAGGACTTATGGCTGGTATTAGTAATTCCTTTTTATCACACTACCTTGTCATCCTGTTATTATCCTATAGTCTTTTCTTTTAAATATAACAATAATCCAAAATCACAGACTGGTTTACACAAATTCCAGGATGTGAAGTGTGGCATTTCAGAGACACACGTGGGAACAGCATACACGTGATTAGCTCACCGACATGGCTATGCTCTCTACACACTCTTAATAACAGTTTTTAATAGAAGTCATCCATAAGAACCCAGGGGCCCACACATGCTCCCACACACACATGTGCAATGCTTTGATGAATTTAAATGTGAAAGATCTCTAGCATGCAGTGTTCAGGGGGAGGGGCCAGCATGGTCAGCTGGAACCTCAGAGTCTCCTTTTCTGGGACCCAAAAAAACCACTAACCCTTCCAACATCCACACTTCCTCTCCATCACTGTCAATAAGGCAAACTAAGGACCTCCTGTACATCCTTTAATTTACTATTTCAATGATTCTATAGCTCATTGCCTTGCCATTGTCTCGCTGATGGCTTTAATTAAGTTGTTATTAATCAAGGCAGGTGATATTTAATGTTTTGGGGATACTGAGGAAAAAAAAGTGGAAATGCCCCAAGACGGAGAATATCACTCGCAGTCACTTCACTGAACAGGAGGTCACAGGAAGATTAATACGCTGTAAGGACAGGGGGTTAAAAAATAAATTTCCTGCACGTTCTGGCTCTTTGGTTTTCTTTTGCACTCTTCATTCTTCCCCATCTTGAGCCACTGGCCTCCCCGCCCCATTCTTTACCTTTTGTTGATTAGTTCTCGCAGGATGTGAGACGACAGTGTGGAGAGGTCAGATGAATTATGACGGCAGCCTTTCTGAAGTGAACACACGCACACACACACACACACACACACACACACACACACACACACACACACACACACACATGTTGGTTTCACTATCTGTGTCAGGACTTTTCATAGACATAATGATAAATGTAGCTAATTAATGCCATGCCTAACCCCAACCTTTACCTTAACCCTAACCTCAGTAACCAATAGGAAAACTTTTGGCTCTTGTAGTTTTTGGAATAAAAACGTTTTTAAAAAAGTCAGAACAAGGCACTTCACCAGGAGTGTTAATTTGTCTATACTTTGTATGTAGCATGCGTCCTGTTATTACATAAACCTGCACACACACACACACACACACACACACGTTATGAACACACAGGTCCAGTGATTTACACATGGAGAGCTTTTACTTCCCTGTAATGAGCTTCTGGCCATCATCTCAGTGCTTATTTGATATGCATATCATATCATCATAGACAAAGGAGAATATTTGACATGGTCTCATGGACACTGGTCAATTGTGAAGGCACTGTCTTTAAATAACTTGCTCATCTCAGCAGTCTATATTTTTAGATATATTTTTTCCCATATCATTTCAATCAGTCCATCAGCCAAGACATGTCTGATTATTTTTGGCTTGGCACTAAAGCTAAAGGACATCTGTCTTAACCAAACTGTTCTGAGTAAACATCTTGCCTAAACCTCAGAAAAAGAATTAATCATTCAGCATTTTTTAGTCATGTCACACAGATGTGCAGATTTGATTTAAGGTGCAGTAGGACTTCCTGTCACCTAGGAATGAAACATCACAGTGTAGCTGACTATTGGAATGTCATGAAACCATCTTGAATAACTGGAATAAGTTAGTTTGTTGTCACTGCATCCCCATATGCTCAGGAGTAAAAAAAAGAGTAGAAGAAATTAGTGTAGTGAACATATAGGTTAAAAATATGCAAACTTTATAATAAATAAAGTTACAACTTTTAAATGTACTTAGGGATTAACTTTTTTTTTAGGAATAACTGTTAAAACAATTAAGCTCATGTTTTAATATCATGTTTTCATGTGAAATTTGTAGTTAATTAAACAAAATACATTTAATTTATTTTTTATTACTCACTCACTC
The DNA here is from genome assembly GCA_028565595.1 of Duopalatinus emarginatus. NCBI lineage: Eukaryota > Metazoa > Chordata > Actinopteri > Siluriformes > Pimelodidae > Duopalatinus > Duopalatinus emarginatus. The sequence goes on from JAOVVF010000019.1 coordinate 17,753,115, forward strand.
ATTGTCTAAGCTACTTATTCTTCTACTGGTTCAAGGGGGGTGCTGGAGTCTATCCCAGTGCTAATTGGGCAGAAATTACAGAAACACCCTGGACAAACACTCAGTTAATTGAAGGGCAGTTACACATTCACATGCACACAGACACACACACACAAACCAAAGGCAATTTATTATCTCTAATTCACCTGACTGCAAGTATTTGGATTGTTTTTTTCTCAGAAATGTAATGATGTATCAAAATATTCATTTTTAATATTACTCAAATAATATATAAATATCATTACAATGAAACATTTCGCAGGGTGGGTGGGAAAAGAAAAAATGGGAAAGTGTGAGACTCGTGAAAATTGTGATGACTGGGTAAGAGCATTTCCAAAATACCAGGTACTGTACATGTGAGTGGTCCCTACCAAAAATGGTTTAATGAAGGACAAATGGTGGGTGCCTCAGACTCAGTGATGTGCATAGATCCTCTTTCTTTCTTTCTTTCTTTCTATAAATTTTTAACTGTGAGTTTCACTCTATGACTGATCCATTTCATTTAACTTCTAGATATTGTAATGTTATTGTTAGAAGGCTGGATTTACAGCTTTAAGTAAAATGTTCTCGCTCATCAATTGTTCTATAACATACTGTTTAATGACATAGAAAATCTTCTGAATATCCATCACATTTATGCAGGCAGTGGAATTATACTATAGTCATCTGTGTTGGACCATGACGCCAAGCGGAGTGTGGTGATTTCCACTAGGCCGAGCCTCACCTGTTACCATCCGAGCAGAAGATAACTGTGCTCGCTCCTGACAATGGGAGGAGTGAATCTATCAGAGCTTGGGGAAAATTAAAAGGGGGGGGAGACGGTCCCTTGATGAGAGCACATGGCACACACTGAGCAGCTAAATGGAGCAATCTCTGTGCTATCAGTCCAACAAATCTAAACACACACGCACACACACACACACACACACACACACACACACACACACACACACATGTGCCCCTTCATACAGCCGCTGCATGGCTCCATTTGAGGACAAAAAGCTGTTGAGATGGAGCTGAGGGACTCCCCAGGCACGTGCCACATATGTTCCTGGCCGCGTTACTGCCTCATCTAGGAAAGCCATCTTTTGGTGTGGCTCGTATTGTGGTCTTACATGGAAAAGCTTTGAATGTAATTATTTGTCCAGGGCTCTGTGATCATTAACATTGTAATAGGGCATCTGTCAGTGTTGCGACCTGCTGCTCCACTTGGACTGGAAGCTTGTGCTGTTTTTTATTTCTTTTTTTTATCTGAGCTTGGATCAGTGCGGTAATTAACCTGCGTCCCAGGTCTCACGTATACCACACGCCGCATACAACCCATGTGCCTCTTGTTATCCTCCCGCTTGGGCTTTTTATGATTGCCATCTTTTTAGTAGAATGAGCAAGAGTGAATCTTTGGTAATTATTATTCATGCGTGCAGATTAGTTTAGAACATTTTTTCCAATAATTAAACATGTTTAATGTCTGAAGTTTGCTCTTAGCTTTATTGTGGTGCTGTGAGGCTTATGGAGGTTTATCACTTAAAGGATCCTAAGTCATCATACACTCATAAAAAAAATTATTTTATACTGTATTGCATATTGTTGTCTATAGACATGGACAAAGGGGTAAAAAGTTATAGAAAACCTTCTATAGCTCCACCTTAAATCACTTTCCTTCTAAGCACACAGTTTGGTGTCACTTTGGATGAGCATCTGATATATTTATATTGAGCATTTCATTTGTATATTTAGTCTTTTGAGGTAGGTATATACCATTAACCTGGTGGTTTAACATGTCCATTACTTGAATCAATATTAGACTCACAGTGGTAAAGACACAAATTCCTGACACTAAACATATTAGCTGCTCATTTACTTTTGGCGAAACCATTTCTTTAAATGCATATAAATCAGTGACCTTACCTAAAAGTCCTGGTTTAATAATAACAATAAATTGTATATATTTGAAAGATTTATCAATATTTGTAAAATGAATTTTTTTAAAAGCACTTTTAAAGCTAACTTGAGAATAAACTGACCAGGGAACAAAAGACAGTGCCATAAGACAGATGAGCTTTGGATTTGGCACGTGTTCCTTGCAGCTGAAATACATTTTAGCACTTGATTATATGTCTATATAAATAATAGGTGAAGCCAGAATGATTATTAAATCATTGCTGGGGTACGGTACGATCATTCAATCACTGCTATGGTCTTTGTTTGTGACCAGATGATTATGCTACCATGGGCCATCTGTTACTAGCATCTTATCTGTTTTCTCCCTGGACCACTTCATTGAGCCACTTGCAGCCTGGATATCTCTCCTAACCCGCGACCCAACCTTCTCTGTAGGTGATTGTGTAGGGCCCCTAGTTAGGCCCTGCTGTGGTAAAAGAAGAAAATAATAAATCACAGAATGGTGCAATGAGTAATTGTTATCATCCCTTTTGTAACATTATGCCACCAAGTCTTTTATTTCCTTATAATAAAAAAATGCCAACAGTGTTTATTTAATAAACTTTAACATGTCATATTTTTTATCTGTTTTGAGCTGCATTTAATGTTGTGCACTTTCCTCAAAACAGCCGTATGCCTCATTTTTTCTCCACTGAAATTAATAAGTGTAGCTTGTCATGTTACCAAGAAATGGCAAAGCAAAAAATCTGTCCTCTGTCATTTCACATCCGCTTTAGACACTGGAGACTCCTTCTATAAGTCTTAAATAAACATATCCATCACCTCAACAACTCCACGTTTTTGTCCATGGTGGGCCTGGCATGCAAATCACTGCAAAATGAAATGATGTAACTATATGATTGCTGGAGCTTTTGTTATAGAAGATGAATTGTCACCTTCTGACCAAACAGAATACAGAATTAAACAGTGTTATGGTATATCTTATACACTTTAACATTAACCTGGATTTAAATTTCATCATTATAAATAAGTCACTGAGTCAATATGATGAATGAATTGGTATCGGTCACTGACATGCACTGTTATGTCTGTTGTTAAGTAATCTTTGCTTTGCAAATGTAAGCAACATTTTTCACTTTTGGGGCATATTGGGCAAATAAGCTAATAGCCTCATAGGGATAGAATGTTTTACATGAAAGGATGTCCTTTGGCTGGGAGAACTAAGTGAATGTGTACTGAATGAAGGAATCACTGAATCATGTATGTAAGCAGTCACTGTATAAAATTAATGTTTAATGTTGCTGTGCTTCTTTGGTCTTTCAGCAGATTTTTAAGTAGTAGATAACAAGGTCTAACAGGAAGTTGGGACTGTCAGCAGGATTAGCTGTAGATAATGTCAACATGAACGTGTCGGTGTGAATTACTCAAGAAATGTTCCTGCAAGTGAGCTAAATGTCACAAACACTTGTTTCACCACATGGAGAGTGTAGTGTGGCCCCATATTTCAGGCTGGATTTAATCTCAGATTAATAATTATGCATCCGCATGTGAATAACTTTGAATGTGAAATAGAGGAGATGATACATCCCAGGATTAATTTAGCTCCACACCCGGTGGAAAAAAAATAGAGGGCGCTGAAAAACAGAGCGTTTACGGAACACTGCTTGAAAGATTAGAATATATGTGTGCATTTATATTGCCTCCTTTAGCGTCTCCTAAATTATTCATATCATCCAGATCAATTCAGTCAGAATGTGTTCTCTGGCGGAGGTCATACATCTAACAGATTTTTTTTACCCCACTCTGCATTTATTTCACTTTAATACAGATCTCATAGTCGCATGCCTGGACGCTTTTTGATGACACGCTGATGTGCTGACGTTAATACATGCGGTAGCTGTACAGTGGGCCTGCATGTCTCTGTTCTGCACATGCTGAGTACAGAGAGAACTTAAAGAGTTTTCAATTATGCTTCATAAACACGATGATGTCATATGTGAGGCAGGAGTGTTGTTTACAGAACAGATTTGAGTTTCTGCCCCTCATTTTTGACTACATGTAAGCCAGAGGAGCTTCATGTAGTGTGTAGTGTGTACATAACGGACATAATGGACGGAAGACTTGAGTGAGGTTTAGTACTTGTATTATGATAAAACTGCTGGTTATACTACAATAATAGAATTTAAATTTGTCTCTTGAGGTTCTTGTGTTTGAATCTCCTGCATCAAATCAAGAGCAGGTTACAGTATGGTTCTTCAACCCTTCATCATTTCCTTTGACAGGGACCAGTAGGGTTATAGAACTTTTAATGGTCCCCTCAAAGTAAAACCTGAAGAATTCTTGTCCCAGAAGTGCTCTTGATTTTACCTTTTTCTCTAAGACTATTTCCAGGTTTAATCTATAAGTAACAAAGTGCTGTTATAGTAATTACTAAGTGATGGGGTGGTGTGAATTTCCTATAGCATCACATTCTGAAGTGATTTACCTCACTTCAGTAAACCCACCATTGTTGAAGAAATGTTTTCGGGTTTATGAAGTAGCAACAGAATTAAAGTTTGTTCTTTGTGTCCTCAATATTGTGATGCACCTTGCATCATGGTCTTGCCAATGTTTCTTTACATTTGTGTCATTTACCTCACCTATCCTGGGACCCTTGTGTTGAGTAGATTTCTGTGAACCCTTTACTGGGCATCAGAGGAGACCTGCTGTCAGACCTTTGTCTCTATGGACAGACCTCATGAGACTTTCTTTTTTTTCTTGGCTCTGTCTCAGCATCTATTTCTCCTGTCTGCATTCCAGCCTCCTCTAGTCATCCTATCAGTTGTCTTCATTACTCCTGACCCCAGTTTGATCATCAGTCACTTAGCAGAACAAGCCCAAAATTGGTCCTGACTAGGCCACTTCAGTTGTGTGGTTGATGTGCTTCAGCTCCAATCATCCGCCTGCTAAGGCCGACACACACCTGATGGGGAAACTCAACACATCACTTTCACCTGTCCACTCTTTCACCAGTGCTCACTCTCTCCCACTCTCTGCCTATCCACCTTAATCTTTTAGAATCATGTGATTTGGGGTCATTTGGAAGGCCACAGATTAGTGGATGCGTCTTCAAACCTGCGCGTACGGGATGAAAGGGATGTCCTTCAAATGTTCTGGAACTCTAAATGAATCTTAAAATCCTGTCAAGTAAGCATGTCTTAGAATGTTTTGTGAAGATTATGAACATTTGTTTGTTTTTAATAATTCTCTTAGAAGTCAGGTGAGGTTAGCTTAGGTTACTCACCTTGCTAGTATTGGTTTATGATTATGATTTTTTTTTTATAAATATGGCTAAAACCTTTCACAGAAATTCTGGTAGATTAGCGTGTGTCATGTTAATTAGCAAAATAGTGTTAGCTGTTGTAAATATTTAAATATTCATAGATGTGACTTCAAACTTTATCTTAGCATGGTTACACATCTTTATCCTGTTAGTTTACACAGCTAGCAAGCATGAGCTAAGTTCATGAACCCTAGTTTTTGAGCCAATGTCACCTAAATATACAAATGTTTGTACTAATTAAGGTTCATGTCCATGTATATCACACTTTACAGCACTTCACAAGACACATTCAACTTTTATATTTACTTCATTTGGCTGTTTTATTTTATTCCATTAAAACAAAAACAAACCTTTAAACATCTCCTGGCTCACTAGTAATGCAGCCTAAATATTGTACCACCTTAGCATTGCTAGCTATGCTAGTTACATGTACTAGGCACTGCAGACATTCACTGAGCATATGCAATTTTACAATTCACCCATTGTTCCTGATAATGGACATGGAACTTGTTTTCATTGGAACATACTATGGTCCATTCTTGAGATAATACTAAAATGTTGTACGCTTTTTTCTGCATATTCCCTGCACAATTTAACAGCTCAACAGCAGTACAGCTACATTCTTCTTTAAAGCTAGAAATTGCTTTTCTTAGGACAGCAAAAGATCATGTGGAAGGACCCATTTTGCTATATGCTATTTGAAAATGTCCTTCAGATTTGTCATGTCTAGTTCATTAAGGGATGTAGTCATCCTGAGACAATTGCCCTTTAAAAGATTCCCATATGTCCTAAAAAAGGACTTTTCCTCCTTCATTTTTCCCTGTCGCGACTTTCAGTCTTCTCAGTGATGAATTCACAATTATTGATGGCTTCATATAAGCAGTGAACTTCTCCAATCGCCTCGTGTGGTAATTGTAAGGGAAGTCATATGCATAAAATTAATTATACAATGCATTAAGGGCCATAAATCAGTTCACTATCAATTCAGTGGAAAATGCTTCAAGCACAGACTCTTTTACATACTTCAAGGTAAAAATAAAAGTGATTTTATGTTTTCACTAAAATTATATAGCTTATGATATTTTTACATGTTATCTAGGCAGCTTTAGTGTGCCTTCTAAACTTTCAACATCATGTATTAATAACAGATTATTTTAAAGATTATGCTGTGATAACATGCCATTTTAGTTTCTGGAGATGTTACTTAAATGAAACCTAAATGATAAATTAGCATTCTATTTAGACCAAGTGCACCTTAACTGCACCTTTTAATTTTACAGTTTTAACTGTAAAGATATAAGATTAAGGCTATATTATGTGATTAAAACATTAAAATGGTGTAAATCATATACTATAGCCTTTACAGTAGACAGATCTCAATGAACTGTAGCTCTGTGAGAAATCTTGTGCTTGGGTGTATTTAGCAAATCTGTCCATTGTTATAGAATATATTTTGAAAGAATGGTGTTCATTGCATTGTTATAATGGCTTGTTGGGGCACAACAACTTTCCAACAAACTGTGCTGTTTTTTTCCTGTTAATTTGTTAGATGTTAGATCAATACCTGTAATTTTAAAGATGATCTGGCCTAGTCCTCTAACCACTTGGTGCTTGTCAAAATTGTTGCCCATTTTTCTGCTTCGAACACATCAACCCTGACTCGACTGTTTACGTGCTGCTTAATATATTTCACCCATTGACAAATGCAACTGTATGGAGATAATCAATGTTATTTATTTTAACTGTCAGTGGGTTTAACATTATAGCTGATCAGTATATCTATATTTTAACCAAAAATAAATGTATTAATTTCAATCATTTATTTTAAGATTTCAAATAGCATACCTGGTAAGCAGTATTCATCAAGTTTTAATTACTTACTAACTACATTATCTTTCTAACTTCTGAGCAAGAAAACTAAGCACATTATCTACTATTTGAACATACCCACATATTCTCTGAATAATTTTGTTGAACTTAGGGTTAGGATAAGATATTGGGTCCAAGTAGTTTCAGTTCAGCTAAATTAATCTGAAAATAAAGAGGTATGCTGTTACTTTTACTTTACAACTACACACCAAGCAAAACAGATGAACTGTTAAAGGTGCTGAAATGTTACAAATACCCTGTAAACCCTCTGTACATTGACTATAGTTTTTATAGTAACAGTGACTAATTCACAGGTACACATATGGTGAAATTTTCTGTAAGGTAACATTTATTTAACATTTATGGAAGTAGTCTCCAGTGTTAGAACTTCAGGGGTAAAGTTGCAAGTTTAAGGTGTCAGATACTGAAAAGTCTTAAGGACAGAGAAGTTTACACTTTGCGGTAAACTGTTGTAACTTCAACTTAATTCCATAGTAAAATGTTAGCAGCCAATATTGAAGCTACTGGTATAATAATGATGCAAAACAATTTGTTTTTTAAATGACAAAAGTTGGGGAAAAATCGATGAGTTTTGGAAAACAGAGTGTTTGTGGGTCATCTGCCATTTTTAAGGGTAGTGTGATTTTGAGAATCAAGGTGGCACCACAGAAAAGGCTCAATCTCTGAAACTGTGGATGTCAGATGGAGTGAACAGGGCAGACGAGGGGGATCAGGAGAAGGTCAGGAAGACAGAAGGGACATTGTAGAAGATTATTTGATGCATTAATTTTAATGAGATGTCCCAGGTTCACTGTAGTTCATTTCAGGTGCAAGCTTTCTGCTAATTCAGATTACTGGCAAGTCATTTATTCTGACACACTAAAAGGAATCTAATTACCCAGACAGGCTGCTTAATGAGCACTCAGGCAATTAATACTCAAACTCCTCAAATTTGTGTTTTGTAGCCTAAGGAGTCATTTCACTTTCTGCAATTGCTTTTCTAATCACTCCGCCTCATTGTAAACTGGCAAATCATATATAATAATTATTTATGAATCCCTATCATATGAAAACAGCACATATGCTCTGTATATTAAAAATATCATGCTATATTGTTCTGAAAATTATTGTACCCCATCATGTACATTTTTGGTTTCAACTGTCAGCGAACATGCTGAACATGGTACCTAAACCTGTTTTCATCTCACAAAGGATTTCTGAGTAGACTTATTAGAACGTGTTTTAGTTGGAACCCTTTCTGACAGGGAAACACTGTTGTATGGCTCAACAGAGAACTATTAAGAGTTCTCCCCTGGTGGACAAGCAAAAAAAAACGTTAGGGGTTCTAAATGTTTGATATTGTGCAGAATATACAGTGACTGTCAGTAAAACGTAGTTACCATATTTTTTTAGCAAAATGTCTTGGATAGTTCTTAGTTTAAAAAAAATCTTTCTGAAATGTTATGGTAAACACACATGTTTTTTTAAATAAATAATCATGCAAGTATTTTAAATGAGAATATACAGAATACAATGTTATTCTAAAATATCAACATTTACTCTCATGCAGATTTTTCCTGTTCTTTGGACTACCAGAGCCTGCAGGCTTTTATTCTCCTAAAAAAGTGCCATTATTTCCTCCATAACCAACTTGTCACATAACAATGTTTGCAATATTAGTCAGTGTAGTTACCCTGTTTGCCATAAAGCTTCTCTAGACTATCAAGCCTTATCAGCTCACACAAACTATAGAGTTTAAAAGTGTAAGTGTGGCTGGTATTTTAATGAGGTGTTCAAGTGATCAGCTGTCCACCACGGCGCTGTGTTATCACAAAGGCTGTCTCATGTTAGTGGACCACATCCATGCATAAATTCATGGGGTCATGGAGCATAGCTTTGACATGGGAAGTCCTCATCAGATCCAAAAGGGAAAAAAACTGCAGGTGTGATTGAGTGAACAAGCACGTTGTGTTATTGGGTTATCCAGTACATTCTGGCACATTGTTTATTCCACTTCTTTCTCTATTATTGTGTCATTTTATTTGCAGAAATCTGTCAACCACAAAAGCAATTCAACCCTCAATTATTTAACTGATACTTAAAGGAACAGTTAATATTTCAGCCATAAATGTGATGCTAATGTATCTAACATTCTCCATGCCCTCATGGGTTTTCTATGGGTTCTCCTGGAGCTGTATCCTTGACTCTAAATTGCTCCTGCGCGTGAATAAGTGTGTGAATGTGTGTATGTGCATGTTTGTGTGGATGTGTGTGTGGTAAGTGTGTAAATATGTGTGAATGAGTGTGCAAATAAGTGCACAATGTGTATGAGTGTGTGAATGAGTGTATGTATATAAATGTGTGAATGTATATGTGACTGCATGTGTGAATGAGTGTGCGAGTGCATGTGTGAGCCATGTCTAGTCGTTGACTGGCATTCCATCGATGCAATTTCCATTGTGTTTGGAATAGAGATAAAAAAGAGATAAAAAGATAAAAAAAAAAATCATTTGTTTTTTATTGTTGAATGTGTCTGATATTTGCATTAAATGGTGTTATTTTTCTTTTTAAAAGATTTAGAGTGAGTGTGATTTTATAGGGTGGGTTTTGTAGTGTCACTTTAGTGATATGCTCGCAAACTTCCTACCGCAAACATCTGAGTCATCCCTGAACATTTAAAAACTGTTATAAAGTTTTTAATTATCTTAATGTGGTAATTTCTCTGATTATGTAAAATTCCCTCATTTACTTTAGTGTGGAGGAATCAATAGAAAAACAACACCAACTGAGATGCAGTCTTGTGTGATAATGTTTTCAGCTGTGTGTGCATGTGTACCTGTGCCCCTTCAGAAAGTAATTGATATCAATGGAAAATGGGTTTCTTATGATGATTTATATTCGGACTAATTTTATGAGGAGGCCATATGAAAGGGGAATGATTGGCTCCTTTATTATTGCATTTAACTCCTGTGTTAAAGTTACTATTAATCACATAGGGCAGCTGGATAATTTATCACACACCAGACAACTGCGTCAGTGAACAACTCTACAACAGACTGCACCAATAATAATTAAGACAACAGGCATATATTCTCCAAAGATCATTATTACTATTATTTCCAATAATGAACCATCCTGAATATCATTATGAGACTGATATCAAGCTAAAAAGCTGAATCTGTTTTTCATCATGAACATGTGTGAACATCGTTAACCTTTTGTCCTTAGCTGGAATTTAATAAAAAGCCCTTCACAGTCGAATCATTGTTTTGTACATCTCTTATAAAGACAATAAACTATAACCTAATCTAATTTAAATTAAACAGTGGTATTTTCACTATAATTTCTATCTTGACTTAAAGCACAGAATGCTAAAGACAATGCATGGTCTCATTTCTTAATTTTTTTTTTATTATAATACATACATACTTCAGTTTCCAATAAGAACCTTTTGCTGAATTTGTGGTCATTTGTATGTTTGAGCTTGAAACAGTGCAAATTAACTGATTGCCCAAACACATTTTTTCATTTATTCACCCACAGTAGGCAAAGCTAAATATTATGATTCTTTTTCTTCCAATTAATTCCCAAATGTATGTTTTTTTAACCTGATTTCAATCATCTTTGTCATCTTAATCTGTTATTTATCATTTGTTTATTTTTTAAATAATTAATTATTTATACTAATAATTATTAATTTACAGAATATTAACTTTTTTTTTGTTTTTAACAATTTGTTTTCATCTGTCTCTATCTTTGTATTGTAATTATCTAATATGGCTCATTTAACATTATAATTTCTGAATAGAAAAAAAAAGAGTTTTTTTAGGACTGGTATTCCCCGAGTTTTAAATGTCAAGTGGCAGATCCACTATAGTGTTTAGTCTTAGTAATGATCATCATCACTGTCCTCTTCAGCTGAAATTATTTACAACCAGAAAGAGAGGAAGAGAGAGAGAGAGAGAGAGAGAGAGAGAGAGAGAGAGAGAGAGCATGTGAATGACATTTCCTGTCTATCAGAAACAAAAAAGAGAAAAAAGATAAAGGTAAGTGGTATAAAACTGCTTGAATGGTTTTACTGTAAGGCTAATTCACTTAATGAATTCTTCCCTCCCTTTGTCTTTATCCGCTTACCCTTCAGTGCTTGTGTGGAGACCACCCAAGAGGTCTGTAGAAGTACACTGCTGTTATCTGGGGTTCAGAAGATCAGACTGAGTGGACATTAAGCCTGTGATAAACATTTAATCTAAAAACACATGCATCACTGTAATTTGCTCTTCAGTAATTTGAAACTAACAGCATAGAATTAGCAAATACATAAAGTGTGGTTAACTGTTATCCATGCTGATAGCATTGCAACATTCAGGACTGGAACTGACTTAAAATCCCATTCAGGATTTTAACTGACTTAAAATGATTTAAATTAATCTAAATTAATGATTCAGAATGATTAACAATAGTAATTTTTAAACGTAATATCAGTCAGACAAATAACACGCAAATCCTGCAATAAGCTTCTTAATGTTAGTTAATTATAGCTGACCATTTTTCAGATGCATACCTCAGACACCAAATTGACACCTAAATTAAATTTTGCTAGAAAATGTGTCATAATTTTTTTTCTATCTACAAGGTTACATGACAGTTTACATGAGATCTGTAGACTAGGGTTGATTTTATATAACAGAGAAGAAATCAGCTTTGCACAGTACAATTTTCAGCCTGATTAAGATTTTTTTTTCTTGAACAAGTCATGTTAGATCTGCTTGTTTAGAGTGGATCATTTCATGACTCGTTAAGATTCATTAGTGTGAGGATTCAGTCTAGCTGATGGCCATGTGGAGGAGGAAGAAGAGGAGGAGGTGGGACGATGGGAGGGAGGGGCTGAGCAGAGACTGCTTTAATGTGCCCTATTCATTACACACTCTTAATTCAGCCAAAGAAATAACACACAATGTCTGTGGGCTCTAGAGAGCCAGACTTCATTTAAAGGGCTTTATATATTGATGGACTTGGCTTATACTTTCTCTGTCTGTCTTTTTCATTTTTTCTCTGTCAGGATGTGTTTTCATCTTCTAGTTTTCTAACATGTGTATTCTGTTATGTGCATCTGAGTCTATACCATACCTCTGGCCATGGGGTATAGAACTGGGGCTCAAAGACATCTGGCTTGGCAGTGAACACAAAGGCCATCAAAGTGACAGAGGTTAAGTCAACCCATGGCATGGCAGCTGCTCTCCCTCCCCATCCATGTCCCCTTCTGGCCATTCACGCATCTTTGCCCCTTCTGGAAACGCCCCTTACTTCCCCCTGATGGATTGCATCTAATGCCATTAGCTTAAATATTCAACTAATTATACTTAAACCTCATTCGGCACAGACACTTAAACTCATATAAGTCACCTTGCATTTTAATTCATTTATTACATTTTAGAAAATGGGATTTGCATACAATACCACGTTAATGAGCGTGTGTATGTGTGTATGCAGGGTGAGTTCAGGGGGGAGACGAAAATCAATTAAGTCTTAAACTGTTAGCCATTTATTTAACCAGGCGGGAGCAGCACACAATGCATGCATGGAAAGTTAAATCAATTGTATGAGCCTTTTTGAATAGGGAGGGTAAAGAGAATTTAAATGGAGGTTAATAGGCTTCTATACGCTGCACAACTGCTGTTATTTTGTACTCTGGGAATTGATTGAAATACACTCCACATAATCAGTATATAATCATCAATACACAGTCAACTATATTGTCTTTATTTCAAATAAAAAAATAAAAAAAAGTTAAAATGAAGATATTGTATTTTCAGAATACATTTATTTTATTCAATAAATTTATGTTATGTCAGATGAGCCCATACTTTATATTTGATGCCACACACTTGTGTTGTTTTGTGATCAACTGTAATATAAATCAATTACAATTTAGTGCAGTGATTTAGTGCAGATGTGTCTCAAAGAAAAGAAAAAATACATACATTTAACCAAACACTAAATGTGCTTTATGTTAAAAATGTGTGTGATGTTTCTGAAGTTCATCTAATGTTAGTCTGCTAACTTAACCAACAATATTAACCTAACTGTGAGATATGTTTTATATATGAATCTAAACTTACTTAACAGTTTGGGTCAGAGAGGATCTTCTACAAGCTCTGCCCTTTCTGTTCCATGGTGCATAGTGGGAAAATGTGTCCATCACACTACACTTCATTTGTTCAGGTGTTCTTCAGTCTTCAGGCCAGTGAAGTTTATGCTTTTTGGTTTCTTGGTAATGTGACAGGGTGTGATTTTTGTTATATTCATAATGTTTTAATTACAGTTATAATAGCTGCTACAAAATGACAACAGGAAATAACTTCATTCAACAAAAAAAAAGTAACTATTAATAGATCAAAAGTAACTGTATGTATTGTAAACATTGTAATTGTTGCCAAATTGGTGTAGTTTAAAAAGCTGTTATACTACTCCACCCCATCACTCCACCCTAATTACTGGTTACTTAATAATTATTTTAGTAATTTATTCCTTATATGAGTACAAACAAAATCACAGAATAACATTTATCCAGTAATGCATGTGCTTAAAAAAGCATGTCAGATTTCAAATAATAGTGATATGTTTTTTTATGCTACTCTACATAACAATGTTGTTAGATATGTATAAGGGTGGCTAATAACAGTGGTATAAGGAGAAAAGCACAATAACAACTTGTTTTTTTTTAATAAAATCTACACATACATTGTAATTTACATTTTACAGCAGGATACACAGATACACACAGCACAGGAACAAGATATCAAATTAAAATCTTCTTCTTCTTCTTCTTAGTATTATTATTGTTAGTATTATTATCATTAATAATAATAATAATAATAATAATAATAATAATAATAATAATACAGTTCTGTTTCTTGGCAGAAAAGATGTCTTATAACTCATGTCTTATAACTGAAGTGGTAAATTGGAAGTCTCTGTAAAAATACAGAATAACATAAATATGTAAATATGACTTATAGAATCGAAGCGCATTATGAATTTTATAATGATTCTCAGTGTAATCTGTGACTCTGATAAATGAATTGCTGCTGTGTTATAACACTCATGTTGTTTGGTGTAGAGGAGAATCAGGACTAAAAAGCTGGTGTGTGTGTGTGTGTGTGTGTGTG
>JAOVVF010000019.1:17769229-17788859 GCA_028565595.1 Duopalatinus emarginatus
TGTGTGTGTGTGTGTGTGTGTGTGTGTGTGTGTGAGAGAGAGAGAGAGAGAGAGAGAGAGAGAGAGAGAGAGAGGTCTACAGCTCTACCACATATCAACCAACCTCTTATACTGACATCTATAGGACAAATAGTAAATTACCCAATGTATCTGGTGTAGGAACTGTGCGTCAACTATTTCGGCAGGAAATGATTCAGAGACTTGATTTTTTATAAACAATCATTTAATTCTTTTTTACTTATGTTTGTAAAAGGTTTAACAAACAGGTGCAATAATACCATCTACAGTATTTTGCTGTCAAACTGCATTTCCTAAAATTGGTTTACTGGCCTTTTATGCCAATTTTAATGCTGTATGTTTTGTTTAATGTATTAGGAGAGGTCAAAATATAGTTATATAGTATATAGTTATAGGCTATAGTTATCACATTAACTTGACCACATCAGACTCAGACAACCATTATACTTCAACCAACATTCATGAGTATGAGACAATAAAAGAGGCACATGCATAAAATTGTACAAAATACATTTCAGCCTTGAAGGGATAAAAACTACTACTACTACTACTACTACTACTAATACTACTGAGATTGATTTGTAATTTGTTAAGAAATATTCTAAGTGCAAACTAGTAATAACTGTAATTAAAACTCTAAACACTATAAAAAAATATATGCAATGTTTATGATTTATTACTTGAAATCTTTTTAGCCTGTGCATTCATACAACATTAATACAGTGCATTAAAATTATATTTAATTCAGATTTAAAAGATGGTTACATGGAATTATTCTGATAATTATTTGGCTTTACTGTCTACAGTATTCTTATTAACAGATATTATATTAAGTGTTATGCATGTAACTATGGGACTAAATGTCCAAGATCCTGCTATGTGTTAAAAGAAATGATTCATATGGAACATATGCGCTACTCATTACAGATGTATATGTACTTTCATTCTGTGCTACTGTGATTTTCTAAATTAATACAGATTTGTAAATTTAATGTATTAAAATAAAATCTCACTCATTTATATAAAACATTTAGAAACAACGCTCTTTACAAAAATCCTTGGAATGGTATAATAACATATTATGTGTTTTATATACTAGAATTTAGTACAATTTGAGTTGTGTCTTGTATGGTATTATAACTTGTGGGACAGATACAGAACCAAAGCCTGTGTTGAAGTACATTATTCCTGTCTGTCTACAGTGTATTGTTTCCAGATATTTTACATTATGTAAGATGACATAATAAACTCATACACCTTCGCATTTATATAGACATGTTAAGGGAACAATCATTTAAATCACAGCTGACAGAGAAAATTAATAAAATATAAAAAAAAGCACTCTGTTTGTGTCATGGAGACATACATGAAAAGTGAAGAGTGGTTATAAAAAGTGATGATGAACCAAATACAGCTTCACTATAAAACAGCTTCACTATGAAATCTTTAAACTGTTGAATTTGTTTTATGTTAATAAAAACAAGCACTTTCTTGTAAAAATAAAAACAAAGCATTTTCCCTCATGTGGACCAGTCAAATGTCCCCACAAGGTCAGAACTCTTAGATATGTATATTATGAGGACATTTGCTCCCCACCATGGTATAAAACCATGCTCCCCCACACACACTGCTGGTTGAGCGACTCTCACACTGAGTGATTAAATATACTTCCCAGGACTCGCCATTTAAACCCTTTCTTTGATGTAAATTTAAGGACGGCTATTCATCACTCAAACAGAACGTCATACAAACTTTAGGGGAAGTTTTTCCCCTGCACAAACATAACAGATTTTTTCATGTCCCCTGACAGGACAGTCCATTTTTCATTGTCCAAACGGGGATATTATTAGGGCAAAGACAGCGTCAAATATATGCATTGCGAAGAACAAATTCCCCAGTCAGGTGAAAGTACAAAACTTTACTTAACTATGTAAAGTTTTATGTACTTAAAGCATAAGCTTAAGCATTGTCTGCATTTAAAATCTGATTTACACTAAAATAGTACACATTTTACCTGACAAACAATTTATAACAATATGTAAAGAGGTCATCACACACCACACAAATTATAATGATGAGAGAAAAGAGGAGGAAACAAGTTCTTACTGCTGTTCTGGAAAGCACCGCATTACTTCTGTCAATCTCAGTCTCATGAGAAATGTGGTCAAAGCTAAGAAGTCAGGAGTGGCGCAATGGAGTTGAGGCCTAGATGTAAGCATTCTGATGATAATCAAATGAGCAGATATTACTTTCAGATTTAGAACCTTCTCTGAATATCTCCCCTATCCGATGTGAAAAGAATCAATTCTGAGCTTTTTAGATTTTATTTAAAATAAAATTGGTTGGCAATGTATAGTAAATGTGTAACATAAGGCTATCTCATGTGTACAAAGCTAAATACAGCTACCTAGCATGCTGACAGACAACACAAACCAAAAGTAGATAACTGCATTTATCGAGTCTACAAAGGCAAAGTTTAGGTTTAATTTGATCATCCAAGTGTAAACTTGATCACATGACATTATTAAGTAAAACTGACTACAATTCTTGCCTACTTGCTTTCTTGCATCTTGTTTTTTCTTATAGATAGCTCCTGAATGTTGCTACTAGAAAGTGACACAATTACTGTAGTGCTGTTATCCGAAAATAATCAAATAATAGGTGCCATGAAGGAGAGTTACTGTTTATATGCTAAAGGTGAGTATTGTTCTTTTTTTATTATTCTCATACCACAGCAGATTTCCACTGATAGCATTTTTTAAATTACTAACCAAATAATGAAGAACTAACAAAATTTTTATTCCTGTGTAGTCACACTTTCTTATAGCAGCTATAAACAGTCATTCCTTTAGCAGTATATATAAGCACAAAGACCTTTATCCTGAACACTTCTATACCTCTGAAGAAAGCCCCCAAAATTTACAATACCAAAATTACACAATGATCTTTACGTGGACTGTCCATTTTACAGGTCCCTGTTACTATATACGTGACAGTATATTTATATGTATTAATATAAATCAGATTTATATTATTTAAGAATACATATAAAAAAAACAATATGATGGTTTGAGCTAATACATTGTGTGAACATTTTATAACTGGTGTATGTTGCTGAGCATAAGTACTTGGAATGTTACATAATAAAGTGTCACTGTGATTCACTGTGATTCAAATTACTTTGAATGTGTTGTGCGAATTTGTTGGGCAAAATTACATTAAAATGCACCTCTGTATATGTAAGCATAAGATTTTATTTTACATTATAAGCTGTTATTAACTGGCAATTAAACAACAGTACATGAGTAAAGTAACAAATTACTTTCCCCAGACAAATAAGTCAAGTAGTGCAATACATTATTACCCCCAACACTGCTGAATATTATGACAGACAAAAAAATATGAAAAGTTGTTAGTGGCGATGTCACATGAGGGAATACAGTTCAAGCTCCTCCTCTGATTCAGGCTGTGCATTTGGACAGGGTTGTTTATTTGCATTAGCTCTGTATATGAGTACAGCGGGATAATGAAGCACACGCTCCTGCTTGGCCTTGGTGGTTTTGTGAAGCTCATGGCTGTCCTTTGATCAGATAGATAATTTCTCAGGGAGGTCAGGGCTACAGGAATCGCCCAAACACTCAATGGGAACACTTTCAAACAAAGGTCAGGCCTACAATAATATTTTCTCTGAGTGTGTTTCTGATCGAACAGACCATCTGCGACTCCAAAGCTGAGTAAACCTTTTAGAACGGCCTGAAAAAAAGAGGACACATTACAGAAGGTCTGGGTCGCTGTCTGAGCATGTGCCCCTGTATTATTAGTGATGTATAAATGTGTACTGTGGATGTAACTTAATACGAAAACACTATTCAGATTAAACAGATATGCAGTTGTTACTAAATACAATGAGGGAAAGAAGGGGAAAGAGCACTTACTTGCCAAAAAGGGCATACATTTGAGACTAGATCCCCTGAGACTGATTTGTTTACTTTTATGTGATATGAGTGTAAGCATGAACAGAATGAGTATGAAGTAGGACAAACAAAGATCACGATTCAATTCAATTCAATTTTATTTATATTGTGCTTTTAACATTGGACATTGTCCTAATGCAGCTTTACAGAAATATAAAACCCAGATATAAATTTGAAATATATATAAATTTTGTTCCTGAGATAAAAGGAAAAACTCACTGATATGACACCAAGAAAAAACTTTGAGCGGTAGTAGACTCAGTGGGAATCCATCTGGGTGACACCTGTTAGAGTGATTGTATAATAATAATAATAATAATAATAATAATAATAATATAATAATAATAATAATAATAATAATACATTAAAGGAAATACATTAAAGCCTTAACATGAAGTCTATTTTGTTGAAGTTTAACTGTCCACTGATGAAGGCTTTACTGATGGACTAAAAACATTAATATGAATGTGTGGTGATCCGTAGTAACTGCCTGGTAAAGGTCACAGTGGATTAAATTAGAATTGATATTATTTTGGAAGTAGAACCAACTATACTATTAGAAAATATCACATGCAATTATAAATATTTTGTGCAGACACAGATAGAGACAGTAGCATTGTGTTAGATTTTTGCATACTGTATGTGTGTACTAGCATATGCTTTTGTGCAATGGATGGTTGATCTGTGTTTCAGAGGGACATGTCTATCTGAATAAGCTAAATGCAAGCATAGATCACCTCCATTTGTTCACATCTCTGTTCTTTATAGCTCTCTCTTCTCTCTTTTCTCATTATTACTTTTTCTTTTGTTATTTCATTCTGTTACTTTAAGTATCTTTATCCATTTTGTACTCTATCTGTCTTTTTCCTTTTCACTCACTTTCTCTCGCTGTGACTCATCACCCTTCTCTCCACACTCTACTCCTTTCCCCCATCACCTTATCCATTTAGTCACAAACATTAACTTTGAAACAGATTGTAAATATTTTTTTAGTGTGCATTCTTTCTTGACCTGTCAGATACATTGATCTACAGCCATGGTGCATCTACTTTATTATGAATCAGAAAATCTCACGCAGATATAATGGTTAACATTTTGTTCATATTTTCTGAATGATCTGTATTTTTTGACAGCTGAAGCTTTTGCTACACTGGATGTGATGGTACATCATGGAATCCTCCTGTGGTTGGGGGAAATTGGAATCTCTCCAGAGAATAGTGATTTTTCCAGAGCAGTGTGCTGAGATGTAGAACGTGGGTGGACGGCCGGCCAGCGGAGAGTGTGTTTGATGTGGGAGGTCTGGAGTCACCCTGCTGGGCTGGACCCCGAGACTTCTCATTAACCGTGTCATCAAAGGCCCTCGGCCCGAGTAATCATAACATTAGCGTTGACATTACCACACAGCTACGAGCTTCTTCTGAGCGCTCCACAAACATGGCAGAGCGGGACTGAGTCATTCCTGCACAGCGAGGGGGCTTGAGACGACATGAACTTTGCAGGCCCTCAGTCCACCATGACAGCCCACATGATCCAGAAATGCAGAAAAACAGTTCAGGAAAATGTGAATAATTAAATGTTCCCTTTTCCTCAAATATACTGAAAAGTACTGACTACACTTGACTTACTTTTACATTAGAGTCATGAACAACTTCACCTTTTCTCTCTTTCTATCCTTCTTTCTTAACCTAGTTAATTTAGATATTTTTAATATATGGATTAGTTTCTTTCTTTCTTTCTTTCTTTCTTTCTTTCTTTCTTTCTTTCTTTCTTTCTTTCTTTCTGTATTTCCTAATACAGTCCTTCTTTTTTATCTATGTAGCTTTATTTTTTGTTCAGTTCATTTACTCATTCTTTACTTATTTTCTTTCCTTTCCTCTTTCCTTCCTTCCTTATTAACATTTTAGTCTTTATTAATTACTTTTTCTTCCTTCCTTCCTTCCTTCCTTTGTTCCTTTCTTTCTTTTTTTCTTTCTTTCTTTCTTTCTTTCTTTCTTTCTTTCTTGAAAATGTACATGTTTATGTATCAGGTTTACTAAAATAAGACTCTTCATGTCCATTGTTCTCTCCACTTTTTCCTCTATATCAGGTAAGCTCCTCCCAAAGCACTTCCTTATTAGGCACATGATTATCTGCAACCCTGAACTTATCTAGACATTACCTGAAGGAGCTAAATGTGAGAACACAAATATTCCAATCAGTTGGACCAGACATAAAATACACTTCACGCTGTCAGCTCCCTAGTACAGAGTCTGTGTAATGTCTGATTGAGCCCATGTGTGAACAGAGCAG
Source organism: Duopalatinus emarginatus (assembly GCA_028565595.1). Classification (NCBI taxonomy): domain Eukaryota; kingdom Metazoa; phylum Chordata; class Actinopteri; order Siluriformes; family Pimelodidae; genus Duopalatinus; species Duopalatinus emarginatus. The sequence goes on from JAOVVF010000019.1 coordinate 17,775,511, forward strand.
GTCATTGTCCATAGAATTCACAGCAAGAATGTGTGATGACGTTTCTCTCATGTGCCTGGCCCAAAACCATGAGAATGCAAATATCTGAGGGTGAAGAAGAAAAGTCATTTACACTAAATGTCCAACTGGATAAATGCAGAGGTTTGGGAGTCTTGTTGTTTAATGGTTCTTCAAAGCTGATATTGGCCATGTTTATGAGAAAAGGCCTTCTGTCTCTGAATGTCACCCATCAGTCTGACTCCCACACATTAATCTGAAGCTTTCTAAATCTTCTTTTTGATGGTTGTTACAATGTACATATCTCAAACTAATTAGAGAGAGTGTCCAAAATTAAACACCACTGTTACCACTTTTCCACCGCTGTAAAATATGTGCTAAGAGCATGTAGTGGAGAGAGTGCAAAAAGAAAAGGAGCAGCAAATCTGATTAAATATCAAAATGTAGCTACAGTATGCCACTATTCTGTTTGATTAGGTTTTGTTTAACTGGTCTACTGAGGTGATTTGTTACAACACTACTTGTCTTTTGTTTGGACCTGCAGTATGTGAAGCAGAGTTTGTTTGACCTGGAGGAGGAGATTAGCCTACGCTACCTCTGCAGTGTAGTTACGCTACGCTCGCAGCTTAGTCTGTGTCACATGGTTGCTGATATAACACTGTTCCTGCTGTTTATATTATATTAACACTTACAATAGCTATGTTTTTTTTAATGACAGTCAAATTTTAGTTCACCCCCCCAACCCCCCCCCCCCCCACTTATTTTAGAGGCTGTGTCAGGCTGCTGTCAGGTAGCGTAGGCTAATCTTCTCCTCCAGGTCAAACAAACTCTGCTTCACATACTGCAGGTCCAAACAAAAGACAAGTAGAGTTGTAACAAATCACAGTAACTGACTTATTGGAAAACAATTATTAACATTATTACAGCAAATCGTCAGTCATTAGAGGAAACAGGAATGTGGTTATGTCTCGCATTTTCTGGTTATGCCAGTGTGCTTCATTCTTGTTAGATCTGAGTTTATCAGTTACATTGAAAGAAAAAAAAATACTGGAGCAAATGGAGAACATGAAAAGGTTAGAGCAGTCAAGCTCATCTCCTGCTGCTCTGAAAGCCTTTACACACATTTTCCCTGTCTCCCCAAAGGCATCATCATCATCATCGTGACTTTGATTCGAAAGACAAACCTCTGAGCTCTCGACAGGCTCGTCATTGTTCCCCTGAAAACGCAGCTCCCCGTGTGTGCCTATCAAACGAGTTTTTAAAAGGTGATTAAATAGCAGGAGTCCATCGCTGAGGGAGCGATGAGTTTCACTTCATTAGCATTTGTGTGTATATTAACTCTTCACATGGTGCAATGGTGGAATTATGAACTGCCACATAACCGAATGCTGTTTTCTGCACACTAAAGAGAGACACGGTGTGAAGCCTTTTATTTTTTTTTGTTATTGTTGAAATGATGAAAGATTTCCTGTATGCAGCGCTAAACAGGGAGGCCTGTTGAGAGCAAAGATGTCAGATTGGAAAATATTTTCTCTGGAAAAGGATGACTCAGCCATGGATAAGACGATAAACATTTGGACAGAATCTCATTGACTTCCTGATTAAACAATGAAGAAGATGCATTTTACACATTACAAAAGCATTCAACAAAGCAGAAAGTGCTTATCATAATTTACTGTGGTTGCTAATTTGTTATTCAATTAGGAAAGTTAGTTAGCTTGGTAATGCTGCATGCAGAACACTTGAACACTTTAACCGGTGATGTGATGTGAGTTATTCACAAAGATCATTTGACCAATTTTAACAAATTTATTTTCTGAATTGGCATCACAATTCAGAGGCAAAGGCAGATGCACCGTACAGAGGGACACAAACAGCTAACACAGTGATACGCAAAACATTGTGACAGACACAAGGAACAAAAAATGCATTATAAGAGATGCATGATTAATGTAAAACAGAGTTGTGTGTGAAAGCTGGGACTATATACATGAAAGACTGTGTAAGAAGCAGGGGAACTTGCATATTCGCAGGGGCTGATGGGTAACATAGTCCTGGGAACTAGGACTTTGATTGTGGCTAAAAACTAATGAACAGAAGGACATTATAAATTAATAATTATTAGATCAACAAGGCACTGATTTGCACAGGCAAATATGTTACATCAAGAGTCCCTGCATTGTAATTTGTTCTCCCTGTGTCCACCCTGTGTCCAAAGACATCTAGGGTTGTGTGTGTGTGTGTGTGTGTGTGTGTGTGTGTGTGTGTGTATTTGTCGGTCTGTCTGTGTGTGTGTCTGCCCTGAGATGGACTTGCATCCTGTCCAGGGTGTTTTCCAATGAGCGCTGGGAAAGACTCCTGAATGCTCCATGACCCAGAGGTAGAGTAACAGGCCTAGGACCTGAGAAAGAGAGGGTGTGGGTGGGGTGGGGGGTGACTGAAAATTATAGAAACAATAAATAAGGAAGTAGCAGCAATTGTTGGTGCTTTCAGTGAGTACACAGGTAGCATAGTTTGCATTAAAAAAACACCATTTTCATTTGTGCAAATTACTGCATTATTTAAATGATGTTTAATTTGTTGGCTCTAGGCTTTGGACTTTGACTTCTCCTACTAGTGCAATGCTAGCTAGGACATGCCTACAAGAAGAACAGTGGCAGTTGCTACACAACCACAAGAGACAAACTACAAGTGACACATTTGCTGCTAGTGAGAATGTAGAGTTATTGAGTCCTGCTGTGTTTGTGACACTTAGCTGTGTGTATATGAGGCTGGGAGGCTTATGTTGCTTGTTGAAAATGTACTGCATGTAGACAGTGTTATTAGGATGAATGAAAATAAATATTTTTAACGAATTCCAGATGTGAGACATGAGTGATGCGTTACTCACTAGGGTTAAGACACACAAAATGCCCTCCACACCAGTTCTGATTTTGCAGATTAAACAATGTGATTAAATTGCACTGCATGAGTAACAGCAGCCTGCTTTCACTGTTATCCAGGAAGAGTCAAGAAAAAGAGCTGACACTTTCATGAACAACACATCACTAATCAGTATGTGGTGGCTGTAAGGCAGAGTGTATAGGCTGCCTGACCCCATGTGCTCATCTGCATAAAGCTGGGAAAGCAGAGCTGCTCTTTCCATCAGCATGCACTGACACCTCCTGTGTTTAATGCACTCTCTCAGTTTATAAATGCCCAAAGTGTGATAAACATTTCTGCTCAGCCAATACCCAGGTCAGCCTCTGCTGTGTATCTAGCGGTGATGTTCTTACATCTTTTGCCTTAAGGAAATGTAATATTTCATGTAATTTCATGTCAAAATAAAGCAGGAGATATCAATTACTAGGTTACTTAAATATTACTCATTGTCCACAAAGCAAGTCTGAACCTGTTATCACTTATACATTACAAACAGCTTTCTTTCTTTCTTTCTTTTCTCATTTTGTCTTTCAGGTCCAGGTTTATTTCTCATCCCATCTCATCCTAGGTCTCTTCTGGATAAACATTTTAAGAGCGTAATCGCAATAAAATGTACTTTTAATTTTAGTGTAAAAAGGTCATTAGGATGGGGAACAGGGGTGGTGGGGAGGTGGAGGGGTGGAGCTGTGAATATATGAGGGAAATGTTCTCAGCATTGTAAAGCTCCTGACAGTTGACAGATGAGCCTCCATTAGTAAAGACCTAACTGTAGAGCAGGGCAGCAGCTCTGCTGGAGATTTACAGGACAATGGGAATATTGTGACCTCTGTGTGTTCTGTGTACATGATCTTCTGTCTTATTCACAGACAGGGTTATTACACTTATTTTTAAAAATTATTTGTCATTTTAATATTGTTATTACAGTATCTATGTAATTGCAATCTAAAGAGCAATTTGACCGAGGTAAGAGAGAGACAAGATGCTGTTTGTAGTAATATCATGCTGTTGCTTGTTTTAAAGAAAGAATCATTATGAAAGCAAAGTAAAAAATCTTGGAGAGTTTTCACATAAATACATCAGCTCAGATACATCTTACATTATCACACATGAAGAATTATAGATTCAAATACTCACCCCACATAAATAAGAAATAAATAAGAAATGCTGCTTTAACAAGACTTTGTGTTTTTGCTACCTAGCGTGATGCCGGTGTGACAAGAAATCTGCACTTAAAATATTTAGAAAACTTAACGGTTTCTTATTTATCACTAAGAACCCTTAATTTAGCAATAAAACGCTGTTTCACTTTTTCTACAAAGTCTGTCACAACATTGTAGTTAAGTATTTTCATTTCAGACCCTACAACCTGTCAGCAATATAACAATAATAATTATTCTTATACATTTGCATTAGTACATTATTATTATTATTATTATTATTATTATTATTATTATTATTAATAATAATAATATTATTATTATCTTTCAGGATTCCTGCACAGGGACAGAGACATTATACTAATGTTGCAGGACAAAAAAACTGTCATATTAGTTTTAGTATTTATAACTTTAGTAACTCTGTTGGGGATACAATATGGCAGTGGTGATGGCTTTACTGTCACATTCACATAGAAATAAACCAAATTTATTGCACTGTATTTTACTCAGTTTGGTGTGATTCCACCCTAATGCCAGAGGTGGGTTGTGGATAAAAGCCTGCATTTAATATTATATTCTTTATTTACATTTCTAGTACAGACTTATTATTAAGCCTTTTACATACCAATAGTACTATTAGGAATACAGATTGCTCGATGCTAAACTGCATAAAACATTTCAGCAGCTATATTAGCATTGCAGCACCAGTGGAAAAAAAAGAAACAAATAAACTTCAGACATCAAACATGCCCTGGGAGGAACAGCAGCATAATTGATATCTTTGTATGTATAACAGATATATTTTAAAATGATATGCAATAGCAGTTTACGTAGCTGTAGCTGATTTGAATGAATTACAACCTCTCTTCAGTCAGGTTCATTACATAGAGGCCGTGTCTCTAAAGAACGCTTAAACCGAAATCAGTCACAGTCCTGACAGCTCGCTTCATTTTCACCTTTATTATTCTCTAAAGCAGAAAAGAGCATGTCCTCCTTTGTGGACTTTGGGGTGATTAAAGAGCCGTGATATTGCGTGTATGAGATACGGGCAGTGTAAATGTCCTGACTATTTGCTTTCTTTCAATGGAAAGTCTGGAGGAGGAGAGGTGCTATACGACTAATGGAGTCTTGGAAGCATTTTCAGTGTACAACGATGTTGGGAGAGGAGGAAGGTGGAGGAGGTTGAAGGGGGTGTGGAGAATACTGGCAGCCTGGCCAAAGCAAAGAGACCATCTCATTAATATATGATTAATAGCAGCTGGCAGGTGATTAATTAGTGTTTGCGATGGTGAACATTTACCAGGCCTGCATGCTTTCCTCTGCAATGGAATGCCAGTGCATGTGTTTCTTTATCCCAACACCCTCCTTGGCAACAAACTCTTCCCCTGAAAACGGAGCACAACTTTGCATATTCTAGTCTTGTCCCATTTCATTCTCTCACTGCCCACAAGAACAAGCACAGGAATGAAAACCCTCAACCATGATTGATTGCTTTTCCTTTTTATTTGCAAGTTGGAAGTAGTTTCAGTTCTTTTTTTTCTCCCCTCTGTGTTGTTTTTTTCTGCTTGTTTTGTAGGGGTCTTAGGCTGGTCTTTGGCTGCAGGAATTTGCAGTGGGATTGATTAGTGAAGATTTGTGTGTTTTTCTCACAGCGCTCTTGTCCTGACATTGTTCCAGACAAATACAATGCACAGCACAACACAACACAACACACTCACACCTGCCCAAAACAGAGGATAACAATAAGAGCAAAGAGCAAGACACGTTAGCAAACATTAGATAGGAAGAAACACTGAACTACCTAAAAGACCAAACTGACGTCCATTAAATAATTCTAATCATTTTTTAAAGGTTTGTAGGACCCCTACTTTCCTAAGCATGTGAGGAACCCATAGATTTGCTCCACTATTATTGTTAAAGATAACATGTACTAAATGTTATGGCTATAGATTATGTTACATTTGCTTCATGGGTGGCATGGTGAAGACAGGTCCATGGTTCCTGGTTTGATCCTCAGCTCATATTCCTGTCTATGTATAGATCCACATACTTCCTCTGTCCTTGTGGGCCGTTTCTGAATCTTTGGAGGCCCTAAATGACAATCCTGCAATCTTACAGGCTCTCTGTTGACTTAGGCCCTAAAATACATATACCACTCATAGATAGAAACTGTCCTGAGTATGTGAATGAGTGAATCCTGACCAGCATAACATGTTCAATAAAGAATAATAAATTAATAGGATTAAATAATAATAACTTAATAAAATAAACAAATGTCTAATTTACTTTAAATTAAGTGTGTATAAACTTTTGCACCACATCCAATGCAATTGAAGAACATAGCTTAATCTGGGCTTCTATCCAACCAACACAATATTTAACTGGCCTTAAGACCTTAAATCATTACACAACATACATTTGATATGACAACAATAAACGGTTTAATGCATTCACTTCAGTGAGCTGTTTGCCGTCGGCGTTATATGGCTCCATCACTCTGAGATGCTCCTCTCTCCGTCTGGCCATACGGACATTAATAGTTACTGTTTTGCACTGAAACCTCACACACAGATGGGCTTTGTGTTTTCGCCGTGCTAAGGACTTTCCTCTATTCCAACCTTCTTCATAAAATGGCTGTGAAACACAGGACTCTGCTGAACGATAAAGACGATGGTGTAAATTACTCCATTTATTGCTGTACATTCCAAATTAGGACTTGCCGTTAATTGAGAAAACAATGTCAACGTGGCATCTGTTAGCTTCGGCCTACAAAACACATGCGCATGCTAGTAGTGCTTATTCCACAACAGCTTTACTCTTGTAAAAAACACTATTAGCCTTTTGTAATAAGCTAAAAAGTTGAAGCAGTCGTTAATTTTTCCAAAATACAGACATAAAGTCATGTAATGTGTGATGAAGACAATAGGAAGTTACAGTGTATTCAACTACAGCAGTTTAGCTGAACTCATCTACAGCCTTTTTGGTTCACTTCCTGCAGTCGGGCTGATTCCGAAGAATTGCATTTAAGGGAAGAACACGCCAGGGTTCTCTTTCACTGTAGTACATGCTGTGTATTAGAAAGCACCCTCAACTCTGTCCAAATCCACAACAGTACATCTATATGGCATCAGAGCTACGTACTACAGAGCTAGATGAGGTTTCAAGCAGATTTACACAAAATATTTTTTTTTGACTGACTCCATATGCAGATTTTTTTTTCCATTTTAGGATCATTTTTGTCTCTCTAAAGATGGTTCTATCACTACCTGTGACACTTTAGCAGTGTAACACTTTCTATATGCTTTTAATGCCCATTCTACAAATCCAAAAGGCCCAAAGCAACCACTTCCCATGATGTAGTTCCTTATCTTCTGTTTTAAGTGGTTTGATGTGTCCACTACTTTTATCCCATCATGCTGAGAGAATGTCAACTATAAGAAAAATACAAATTAATCAGCATATATGGCTTTTAATGTAAAAGCCTATCATCATTTCTGTCAGTTTTATTGAGTTTGCAAAGCGGTGTGATGCCTGCAGAGATCACAGGGTGAGCATGTGGCCACATGGGCAAGGTGCTTAGCTCCAGCACACTTATGCAATAAAAAGCTTTTTCTGGGAATTTGTTAAAATATGGGCAAGACCTTTTCATCTTAGTCTTTGTTGCTGATAATCTCTTTAACTCCAGAGGTGAGACGCTATTCCTGAACTTGTTTATTCAGGGCCGTTTCAATTGTTCCATAGTGTCCACGCTAATCCCATAATTCCAGAGGAGGATGTTGCATTGTCTCAGCATGGCAGAAAGAGCAGCATGATTTTATTACAATGAACTGCTTTTCCTCCCACAGGCATTGTCCCAAGTCTATTACAGCTAACAATATTCAATTAAATATTTCTACCAAATATTAATTCAATAATAATAATTAAAAAATAAAAAGAGTGACCCAAGCCATAATCCTGGTTCTGTCTGTGCTTGCTGTTTATGAAGTTTATACTACAGCCAATTCCATACAAATTCTGGATTCTGATTGGTAAGAGGTTGACCAATTTTCTATAACAGAAATCCAGTTGTGTAGCTGCAAATCACAGGTTTATATTCATTATTTCATTTATTGGTTTCTTATATGCTATAACTTGTATAGTACATATGGTAAAAGAAGACATTTTATTTATCATTTATTAGTAGAGTATCCTGTTGAGTAGTTTTGCTATCGGGACAGCTTACATGACGATATTTGTCTTATCTGAGAGAGATAGTGAGCTGGAGGGACTAACAGAGGGACTATATATATTCTTTAAAAAAAACATTTCTGACTGCCAGTTGTCAGTTGAAATGGATGAATAGTGGCTAAATAGTGATCAGTTACCACATTAAATGGGGTAAAATAATTTATTAACAACAACCTGAAAGTTAATGACATCAGCAGGTTAACACAGATACAGATATTGCATTTAATTATCCTCTAAACTGACTCCACAGCAGTTTGTTATGGTGAGATCCATAATATATTATTTTAGGATACTTTTAAGGCTATAAAACTAAGAGACTGGGATATTCTCTCACCATGCATCGTAAATTAGAGCTAAAAGGCAATAATGGGGAGTTGATAGATCAGCAGGACTCTAATTCACTGAGTATTGATCAGGGCTGATTTCTAATGGGACTGCAAATCCGATTCAAATTACAGTAAAGCTGATGGAGCTGGAAGATGCTGCCTTTCCTCAGAGACTGACTGTAGGATTATGAGCTCCTGGCTCTCATTATACAGTGCTAAAAAAACACAAAATGGCCATGTCCTGCACTTTGCAATTCATTGTTCTCAGTCCCTTGAATTTTAGTTTTACCCATGTTTTGGTCTGTTGATTTTGTTCATTGTGATTAGTTCACCTGTGTTTAGTCCCTTTTGTTAGTGTACTGCTTAGTTCACCAGAGTCACAAGTGATTTCCGAAGCCCACCCGGAATCACTGGGTACAAGTCAGGAGTACCCCTGGACAGGGCACCAATTCACTGCAGGGAATAAATGAATATAACAATATTAACATTTTTTTCACATATGGGCTAAAACGCACCACAATCATGCTATATTTAATGATCCAAATATGGACAAGTGAAATCAAACACTTCTATATTTTTCAAGTAAACCATAACACGGAATCTGATCAGACAAAACTCATTTCATTACTCTGTTCTTTTGTCTGAACTTGAAAAAAGCAGAAATGCATTCTACCTCATCCACCTTTTCAATTGAAAACTGGTGATGTAAGCTAGATTTTTAATAATACACCTGACATCAGAGCAACATAACACTGGTGCAAATTAAAGTCCACCCACCTCTCTCTCGCTTTATTAGGAAGCGTAAGATTACTTTGTTCTCAGTCTGACATCATATTCGCCGCTTGGTTTATTTTTGCATGGAACCGGGCAGTTCCTTACAGTCCATGCAAATCAAAAGCCTTGATTTATGCACTTTTCCAGCAGCGGCTGGAACATTAGATTTAATTTTGCTTCTGCAAACCAGTTCCACCTGACACAGTGATCCGGGCCGTGCCCCAGCACCAGGATTCATTACTTCTCCCACAATATGCGAAAGCAACATTTGAATGAAACATTTGTCTCTTGTCAGAATGTTGTAAGATCCACTTCTCTTCCACTGATATATTAAAACAAGGAGGGGTAAAAAAAACCTTGGAGTTGACTGTAACAAAGCTCCTAGTCTTCTAGCAGTGGCACATCAGAGTACAGGTTGTTTTTTGTGGGATTGAGAGCAATCAGTTTTCCACAATCATATTCCTTTACTGGTCTGTAAAAAAAGGCAAAAAGAATGATAAATATGAGTCTGCTTTTCATTGTAAGGATGTATAAAACGTTTTCTTTTAAAATTTATATTTTTTGTCTTATATCTGACCTCAGAGTGCAACAATCTGAATTAGATCAGAGATCAAAGTAATAAGCACATAAAAAACACACATGAGAACACTTGTGGAGCTTCTGTGGAGAGGTTATAGGGCTACTAGACAGACCTTACTAATGTGTGCTTTAAAATAACAAATTGATTCCCTGTGACAAACAAAAGAAAAAAACTGGCATATAGCCTTCAGTGTATTACACATCATACATCTTACATATATAATACATGATGTTGTTGCTTATCTCCATTTAACTTAAAAAATATGTATTACGTTATATTGGCTCTTCAATCAATTCACTGACTTGATTCATGTGATATTGATCACATAAGACATGAGTAAATATCAGAAACATTATGTAGTGTAATATGTAGACAGACTAAAAAAAAACCACAGAAAGTCTTTTCATCTGTATTCTTCAGGCCAGGACTACACCAACCTAAAGGCTAGCAGATACTCCTTTAAGGATGACAATGTACATGTCCTTGATGGGGAGGGAAGCTGGGTTGAATATGGACCATATATGTAAATGGACAATCCCTGACCTAAGAAGGGGGCCTATGATTAAACTTTTGGGGCCCCTTACAATGCTGTGATTGCAGCTACTCCCCAATTTACCCCCATTTACCATGATATTTAGTTAATAATCATTTAAATTTGCATATAAAAGAATTTATTGTTTTATATGCATATATAGCATGCATACATTATAACACACACCTCACAGTTTTTGAATGAACACATTTTATTTTTACATAAAGACAGCACATTTGCTTTACTGTGTGGTGCAATTTATTTTCAGCAACAAACTCTCAGCTAGCATTAATCCATTAATCAAAAATAGCATATGTCAGAACTACATTACCCAGCAGCTTCAGCACATTGCTTGAGACTCCTCTAGAGTATCTGTTAATTACTGGTACATGTTTTGTGTTAGCATTGTGTTTTTGGTTACATATATAAGCCCTGTCTTTTTTTTATTCAGATTGTGGCATATTTTTGTTTACTGTGGTTTGTTTTGGTCTAGTTGAGATTACCTAGTTTTCCATCTCAAGCTTAATTAAATGATTTGTGTTTCTGTGTTTTGACTTACAATTTCTGGAATGTCTGTGGTTTTTGTTTTATTAAAATGTCTGCATTTGCATTCTAACCCCACTGTTTGTGAGTGTATATACGCACAGTCATTACAGCATAATAAAATCATAAAATTAAATTAAACTTAACTGTATCTACTTGCTTGTGTGATGTTTTTGCTTATTTGTAGAATTAATCGATTTGCTAGCTGTGTTAGCTAGCAGTTTTCATAGCTACCTTTGTTAGAAATTAATTTATTTTTAATTTATTTAAAATATTACTTAAAGTAAAATTTAAGTAATTGGTCAACATGTTGAATTTTGGCAAGTAATATAAGTTAATTATGAGTAGTCTCTGAGTTTCTCAATGATCTAAAGTACTACAGCTACTTTTGCTTAGTTTGCAATAACAGTTGCAATTAATTTACTCAATTAGATCAGATTTATTCACTCATATTACTGCAATTAAATTCATTTGGAAGCAGACAAAGACTGCTTTTCAGAAACTCTTGCTGAAACCAAGTTTGATTGCCCTGTTCTCACCAGTCACACCACTAAAATGTTCTTACCATGGTTCCACTAAAATGGCTAAACACTGTCTATGTGAAAGCAACCCCAGATTTGAGCAGTCTTTTTAAAAAGTTAATTTATTGCTGTTTTGCAAAACAAATTGTAGTTTTTCTGAAGCTGCCTGTGTGAAACCCTACAGCTGAGTTCCCTGTGTCCTGGGCCTGAGTATCCAAAGCAAGTTGGTAGTAAGGGAAGGATTAAAAGCCAGAAAAGAATTGGCCAAGATTGTGTCCATAATTCAGATGGACTGTCAAACAGGCTTGTTCTGGTATCATATTAGAGCCACAATGTGTTGGATTTAATTACACAACCTACCTGTGGCAAACTGTAACCTTATGATAAAGTGAATTCTTCTGCCATGTACAGAAATGCCCGCTGACTTCAAGGTCATGCTGAATATTCTGATTGACTAATCACCTCTCTGCTTTTACACCAGATGAAACCTTCCTGCTTCACCTTCCTTATTCAAGAAGCTGAGAGGTCTAGTTAAACCTCCATGCAGTGAACAAAATAGATTTTTCTGTGCACAAACGGCACCTCATAATATTTAAGGCTTAGTTCACCATGTTTGATATATTTGTCAGTATTTAGGTACAGTCTAAGTTTTTTTGTATTTGTAAAGCTATATGTTTTGATCAGGCATTCAGCCCATAAATTATGCCCTAGTGGATACATAGTGCACAATTTAGGTTCTACAACAGCATTAAAACATACCATATGTTATTAGAAGTGCTAGTAGACGGCTATGGTAGTAGACATGCTATTTGAAGGCTATGCTATTGGATTAAGCTCAACACTGGAAACAAGGTAAGCTCCACTAAAATAAAGCAAAGAATACCTAGACCAAAGCAAAGCAATCCACACTGAAACAAAATAGTCTGCAACCTGAATTATAAAAAGACAGGGCTTAAATACCTAACCAAAAACAGGTACAGGTAATAAACAGTCTCTAGATACTCTACAGATTCACACAATCTAAATTTCAACAGTCAAGTAAAAGTCATTAGTAATTAGTAAAGATTGCTACTGTGTTTTTCTTCAGTATGAAATTTATTACTAATTTTTATTCTTTACAAATTTGAAACTATGCTAATGGAAAATTTGTGACTGTCTTTTGCAGGTCTTTGTTGTCCATTTCTCTTCTTAGACCTTGTCTGGCTTAATGAAATCAATTACACCATGTGCTCCTTTGAGAAGAACAATAATAACAAAATTATGCACATTTGAGACACTAAGGTGTTGGAATAGGTTGTGGTATATTAGATAGCATCTGTCCAGGGACTACCAGCATCAGGGACTAGCAATCAGCTATCACTTTGATCAGTAGTTGTGGAGGTACAATGTAAGCCACACTAATAACTGCTAGTTATTATAATTGCGTAATTGACTAATTATTGGATTAGTTACACAGTATTTTAGATATCATTACAAATTAAAAGTTATTTAATGAGCAGCAGACAGCTACAAATGAAATAACTTATAGTTGACAACAGTGTAGGCTATACTAGATTGAATGATTCTGAAGACTGAGAATAAAAGCAGGCATTTTTTGGTAAAACATCATGAAAACATTCATAACTTAAACTCAGTTTAGTTTTAGAAAATTCAGGTTCACTGAAAAAAATTATGTTTTGACTTAGTAAATTGTGTGGAGATTATTGAAGTACTTTCTACAAGAATTTACTAGTACTGTCTTTCTACTTCAAGATTTAACATATAATTCAG
>JAOVVF010000019.1:17788959-17802405 GCA_028565595.1 Duopalatinus emarginatus
CCATTAACGTTTCTGCTATTGATATTATAAGTAACTGAGTAGAGGTGATATGCTAATGAGCCTACCAGTAAGCTTCATTTAAGCTAAGTTAACTCAAGTGGGGGTAATGTTTTTAGCATTTAGTTGAATTAGCGCTTTATGTTAGATGTAATAAGATACAAAACAATTAGGATTATAATTACATTTATTGAAAAAATAATTTCCATTTGTGGGGCAAAACAATAAAAATTTATTTCAAATTGTCTAGCTTAATTTTAGCTGCCTTTGTATATTTTATGGGAATCTGTATTAATAATCTGTTTTATGTCCTCAGTTAACATTTAAAATTTATAATGTAATGTAAAAGTATTTGACAAGTAAGAATTCCGAATGCATTACTACAAAATCACTATAGTATTTGTATACATTTTAAAAGCCATTATTTAATGTGGTGCTACATTGAGTAAAATCGACTAAAATACACTTGAATTAGGGTGTTGCAAAGTAAACTTTACTGAAGAATTTCTATTTAAATCCATCAAGAATTTTACTTTAAAATATGGTCTGTGAAATTTACTAGCAGTTTTTACGTGGAGAAACTTGCCTGACTTTTTTTAAGTAAATCCTACTCCACATTTTTCATATTTCATATTTCAGCATTCGAAGTTATGCTAGAAGCATATCTGAAAATGCTGTAGTTTGTGTGCAATGCTGGATTTAGCTTAGGTGCACAAGCTGATGATGGAATTCAGCCATTGGAAAAATGTGTTAATGTGTGATTTAAGTTCTGTCCGGTGTTGTTCTTTATTACAGTCATAAAAGAATGCAGCTGTTACTGTTCAAGCTTTTGTGTTATGGTCGAGGTTTTATGTGTGTGTTTTTTATCTTCACTATGACTCTGCTAGAGAGAGAGTGGGAAGCTTAACGTGGGGATTTAAAGAGAGTCAGCAGCTGTGATCTCTTGAATTGCCTGGTTCAGTTTAGAGAAATGTCATAAAAGTGGTGTGTTGGATTTTTTTTCCTGAAAAGTGAATCATTAAGTTGTGAGCCAATAAACTATAGGTTCATTGATACTGATACTGATGTTGGGTAAAAAAACAATGCAATGCTCATGCTTTTTTCATAAAAACTGCTTGTCCTATACCACATGATAATTTATGGCAGAAGTGTAGTGAATGTGAATAGTGAATATTGAAACAGACAGACACAATGAACCTGAAAACACCTTTTTCTGGTATTTACACAATGTATCTGATAGAGAGTGTGACCTGAGTATGCACAACAGTATCCAAGAGTGTGACCAGTAAAAAAGATGTCATGAATTGCACACACTAACTTATTGGCTAGCAGGGAGCAGCGAATCAGGTGTGCAGAGACATGGTCGCATGTGAGGGCACTTTAGTTTGGCAAACACTGAGCACTGAGACATGCACACTTGCCTGGCAGTCTCTGCATTTTGCTTGTAAATTAGTGCATAACTCAAAGCCTCTTACTCTCATTTTTAATGACCCCGCTTGCTAATACTTCTCTGTGGGCTCAGATCAGCTGCCCCAGCACTCTCTATTAAAGATGCTGCTTAAACACCATAGTATCTTCAACATAAATCAGAAGGTGTGAAGCTCATTGCATGTAGCACACAATAGGAACCAATATCAACAGAGCTAAATAAAATGTTCCGTTATGCCCATAATTGCTTAAATCCTAGTTGGTTATGCATTTTGTTATGAATGCCAGTTTTTGGCACTTTGGCACAGTTAAGGCTCTGGGTTACTGATCAGAAGGTCAGAAGCTCAAGTCTCAGCAAGCTGCCACTGTTCGGCCCTTGAGCAAGGTCTTAAATCTGTCTGCACCAGGGCACAGTGCCATGGCTGACCCTATGTTTTGACCCTGACTTCCAATATGTGAAGAAAACAATTTCACAGTGCTGTAATGTACATGTGACAAATAATGGCTTCTTTTCTGGTACTGATAAAACGCAGTGTTTCACTCAGGTGGAGATACCTAGTTAAATACATAAATATTCTACTATGTGGCATGGTTTTAGAGTGAAGCATCTGGAATAGGCGCAGGATTCTTGTGTCTATGGCAGCGTCGTGATAACTTAAGCTCCCCTGGGTGGTTTACAGCCAGACCAGGCAGGCCAACCCTGAGATGCAAATTACTTTTCAAGGTCCTTGCGATTGCTCATTAACTTTCAGCAGGCATACGTCCTAACTTTATTATTGACTGCACAGAATACACAATACACTGACCTCTGCCATTTGCAACTAAATCTCTCTCTGCCAATCCATCGAACCGATTTTTCATGACCAGCCAGAAAGCTGCAGGCAGCAATTTAGTCACCTTTTAGCATAGCCTCCTGGAAAGTCCAACCAATGCCCTATGGACTATTTTCTTATGTCCACGTTCATGAAAATTATGATCTTCCATGTGCTTTTACTGACTGAAACAGGACAAGCAATAACATTTAAACCATTCTTTTTTAAATATTAGTGATAAAAATTACCTTAGCTTTCTAAAGTTGACCTGGAAACTACAGAACTGTATATGTAACGCATGATTTATTCCACAGTGTTAGAGTTTCTTGAAAAGCGCTCCAGACCCACTGACAGTTAATTATTTCTTTGTTTAGTTAGTTAGCTAGTTAGTTAGTTAGTTGTTTGCTTATTTATGTATTCAACACTAAGCAACACAAACAAACAAACAATTAAATAAAATTATAATGATACCTTATTATTATACCTTATATTATAAAGCAATGTGCGTAGAGCTAGCTTATTGTTTGATGGAGTATAGTAGGTGATGAAGTGAATGATAGATTGTGAACTGTTTCCTGTCTAAATAAAACTAAACTGTAACCTACCTGTAATATCAAATATTTATTAAAAACATTTATTAAAAGCAAGCTCTTATAAATCTGAAATTTCCTATTCTGTTAGTCCAGCACTAATGGACAATAGCGATGGTGAATCAACATATTATAAGCGGTTGGCTTTGCCCTGATGTATCGAATCATTAGCACGACAGAATCACTTAAGCGGGATCTACTAACATCAAGTTTCCTCTGGTTTATTGACCCCCTGTAGCGCTGAGCCTGACAAGTGGAACTGCAGCAAAGTTCATTAATAAGGCGGAATAAATCAATTTAGGATGAAACCCAGGGATTTCTGCAGCAGTTTAATCTTTTAACAATGAGAATATGAAGTCATGAAGCTTGTATGAAGTATGATAAGTTACTATTGATTCATTTAGCAACAGATGAGCCAGATGATCATTTGTGAAGATTTAATTCATTTTAGATAAATTATGAGAAGGCATTTTAGTACATTCATTTAAAAACATTGTGTTTATTGTTTAGCATAGGCACCATTTCACTTTTACACGTTTCAGTCACTGCAGTAGCACCACACTGATTTCTACAGCTTGTCCATCTCCCGCTTTTATTTCTTCATCATTCTTCACTCCATTGATTACTTTTCTCCATCAAGCAGCAGCACGGGAGCATGCGGTGGCCAAGCCTTTCAGGCCATGTGCAGACAGAAGTGCAGTGTCAGCCACTTTGAGTGTCCTTCAGGCCTCTCAGTCTCATGAGGAATCAAGGTTAAATCTGCAGACAGAACAATGAACATGACAGGGAAAATAAATAAATAAATAAGATCACTGATTTTGCCATTCTCACCTAAACAGAAACAGTTGCTAATCCTTTTAAAATGAGAAATACGATCAACACAGATAGATGATTAGATTAAAAGTAGGATTAAAAAAAACTTTACAGTAAATTCTTTACAATTCTATTATCAAGTAAACTTATTATAAGATACAGGAGCTTTGACTCCTGAACAATGCCTTGGAGTTGTACAGTATTTATAAGAACTGTAAAAACTATGATTATGCTGATGGAAGAATCCTAGCCAATGAGCAGCATCGATCCTGTGGTGTTAAAATGTCCATCTCGACATGGTGAAGTTCAGAGCAGGAGCTGAGCAGAAGTGAGTCGTGCTGTAAGGCTGTACAATGTCCAAACAATTGGCAGAGACAAACACTGTAATAGCAGTGGATACGCATGCGCACTTTCTCCCCAGGGGATATCATCCCACAACCAACAGGCCTGATTGCCAGTGCATGGTGCATGAGAGTTTAACATGATTAGGGAGAGTGGATCTTAATCTGCCAAAACTACTGAAGCCACAAGTAATCACCCAGCCTGTGGAGTTGCAGCTGATGGCATGGGTACGATTAATTTGAGAAGACCACAAGGGGCAACTTAGAGGCAAAGAGATTTTTTTTACAGAAAAGTTACTTGAACTTCACATGGGAATTTTACACTTAATGTATTATATTTTACAATTCTATTACAGACAATTCATTCTTTTTTTTTTTACCAAGCACAATTTCTCACTATTCATTTTATTTTTATTTGATTATTTAATTCATTTCTGGTTTCTTTTATGATCACTTTCATATATGATTATTTCCTGGTGTAATTCTTTATTTTGTGATATTACTTTAATAATCATGTGAAATTGATTTTTTGCCATATTATTTTAATAAACATGGCATTTTTCTCACATGCTTCATTTAAATTCACCTGAAATTCACCTTTTTTTCATGTATTTATTTCCTAATTTTTAAAAACATGATTCACTGATTTTTCAAACTTAATTTATTTGTTTCCAATTGATTTTCAGGACATACATGGGTTCATACCACGTAAAATGCAGGAAATAATGTGTAAATGTAAAGTAAGGAAATATATGAAATATATGGTGATTATTTATGCTCAGAGCAAAAACAAATACAGATAAACGGATCTCCATCGTCTGAAGCCGAATGAATGCCGGGTGAAAAGTGAGATAAGCTTTCATGTAAACAACCCTTTCTTATATTTCTGATCCTACACTCACCTTTTGACACCTTTGTTTAACGGTGCCTGGCTCTAACAAAACACACAGATAGTGAACCATTATGTCCTTCTACCCCTTCCCACTTTGCCATCTCCTGATCTCATGCCTGTAATAAAAGCGTATTAATTAATCCTGATTACTGCCGCTGGGTCGCTCATTATGCCCTATTGAATGGTCGCTTTTACGGTCAATTTAGCAACGTCCTTATCAGTGAACATAGGTCTCATTTGTAAACGACTAATTAGCTGTGAAATACATGACAAGTCAATTGTGCTAAAGAGGAGCACACAGAATGAAGCCTGATCAGGGTCTATGTCTGCCTGCATGAGATAAACTTGGAATAGTGTCATGCTGGAGCATGTCCAATCCTTTGGAGTCCCTTTTGTCACACACAGGACCTTGTCTGAGTTGGTAACCTCAAGGGCAGCTTTCACTTGTAACTTTACCAGAGATTTTATTATTTCTGACCTTAAACATACCTCACATTCTATAACTAGCATATTTTATGAAAAACGTCGGTTGGCTGAAGGCCAAGATTTCTTATCAAGAGGGTGGAGTTTATTTGATTCATACCACATCTATTTTGCTACTGTCCCAAACTTATGACAGTTCAGTGAAAATCAAGCCTCATAACTGCATGATTTAACAGGGTCAGATAATGTTATTAAGGACATGGACTGTGTGTGTGCATACAAATACAGCTTATTATAGACCAGCATTATTGAATTCTTGATTTTGATTGGTCAATTGACAGTAGTGCATCACAGCTTTATGTCAAGGTGCCTGTTCTAATAGTTTTTTTTATTAGTAACAGGTCATGCACAGGGATCGGTATGAAAGATCTGGCACATAATCCAAGGCTAAGAGTAAACATATTTCTGACACAGGAAAGGCAAGACAGGAGTTTACTTATTGTGTTGTCTTATTAAATTCAGAAGAATACTACAGGAAGCATAGTTGCACTCTTCAATATTCAGCTGATTTTAAGGATTTATCAATGAAAGTTTTTTTTCAAAGCGTAAGATTCTGATTTGGATGATGTAATACATAAATTCAACACAAAATGCATAATGTAGTATTTGTGTGTAACAGTATATTTTGTTGAAATAGTCATGTCTCAGTTACTCAACCTCTATATAATATATTCTCAAATCTTTCTTATCGGTTTTATGGCCTTAAGTGGAGTTAAATCATAATTAAGCCTTTGGGAACTCTATAATGATCCTTCATTCTCCACCCATAAAGGTATTCCAGGCCAGGTGCAATCACAAGACAAAGGAGCTTCCACAAACACTGAGAGAGGAGATTATTTTAGCAAACTTAAAGGGCCATGGGTACAAGCAGATTTCCAAAAAATTTAACTTTCCAAAAGACACCATTGGGAGCATATAAAGTTTATAATGGAACAGCTGCAAATGTGCCTGGCCATGGAAGAAAGCCTGAAATTTCATAAAGGGCTTAGTCTGGACAACTAAGAAAAAAACTCATGTGAGTGCAAAACACCTGCAAGTGCTTCAGTGGCATCTACAATACATGCACTGAATATTTCTGTAAAGTCTCGTAACTAGAAGGTCCTGGGTTCTATCCCTGCACAGGAAAAGATCAAGGCACCAGAGTCCCTAACTGCTCCCTGAGTGGCATGGTTTGGGACTGCCCTCCTGTTCTGGGTAAGTGTGTTCACTGCCCCCTAGTGTTCACTGGTGTGTGTGTATGTTTCACTGCATTGATGGGTTAAATGCGGACGTCACATTCCTCTGTATGCAAGCACAGTAAGCAAAAAGTTCACTTTTACTTTTCACTTTAAAATACCAGGCCATTTTAATGAGGAACGTGATGCCTTCTGTTGACAAATTAAACCCTGGTGATCAATGGAGCAAGACAATGATCCCAAGCACACCTCCAAGTCAACCAATGCTTGATTAAGAAAAAGAAACTTGTAACCCCTGGAGTGGCCTTCTCAGTCACCAGATTTGAAAATCTTTGGTGGAATTTAAAGAAGGCAGTTGCAGAATGGAAGCTTTCAAACATCACTGAGCTAAAGGCACATAAAAAATAGGCAAGGATTTACATTTTAAAAATTTAAGCCAACTTCTGTTGTCAAAATATGTCAAATATGTATACTAAATATTTTTTGTTGTTTAATTAGTTTTTTTGTCACTTATCGTCATTATCTTTTATCCTCATCAGTATAATGTATTTTTAGGTGAGGGGTTTAAATATTTCTGATTGCAACTGTATATAAGAGGAAATATATTACTGCTATAATGTAACAGGAGCTAACTTATAGAAACGTGGAATTCTTTGTCAGATGGCAGATACGGATTCAGATGCTGATTCTGTAACACTTTTATAACTAAAAATGTAAAAATAATAATATTTTAATATTTTAAATAATAAAACAGTATTCATAATAAATAGTATATGTTGAAATTATAATAACAATAATCATATCATATCAGCTCTTAGGATCTGGTAAAAACATGGTAGGATCTGCTGTTTATGATTTATGCTATTAGTATGTTGTCATCTCATCCATCTCATCCACCAACATGTGCTAGGCTTTTTCTTACTTGTTTCTTTTTGCCGGCTAGGATATTCGTGCTAGCATCTTTAAAGTCTTGCAGTGTTTCAATACATAAAGCCAATCAGATTATAAAGTGTGGAAAAGTTACTAGATGCTCTGCATCTCATGGATGGAGCATCTGATACTGACAGGGGCTTCAGAGTTGAACACGTGCAAAGGGATGCATCACATTCAGACTCTATTAACCATTTAAATCATACATAATGGTAAACGCTCAGATTGCATGTTAACTTGAGCCCCCTGTCATTAATATTTTTTTCATGTACTTATCTCAGCTCACAGATAATATGACATACCTAAAAATGACTAAACGGACAGATCTGCTTCATGGTTATATTTCGGCACACTTTCGACAGGCAACAGGGATAATATCATTAGAATTTATTTCTCACTGTGCTGAACAGGGAATAATCCAGGCAGACAGTTTGAGCTGTTGTCTTTGGCAGCTTTCCTGTCCGCTCTGGACTATAAAGCACAGACAACCATGGCACTCGGCACTTTCGCTGGCACTTGCCAATTTATGTGGCATCTGATCTATCTTGCTGACTTGCCCATCTGCTCCCGGCAGGAGATTGGCAACAATTCCACATTACAGACTGTAAAAGTGTCACTGTGCGACAAATGGAGAAGGTTTTGTCATCAATAATTGCTGCAAAAGCTCCTCCGCCATCTCAGATGTATTTTTTTTTGTCTTAGAAGAATCTTTAATGGTGCACAAAGAAAAGAGCCAGTGAGGCATGAGATAATAGAAGCCTTTCAACCTATAAATTTCTGCCTTAATTGACATCTAGGCATTCAGAGATGTTCCAGAAATATGTGGTTTAGGACACAGGTCAACCTATGAACTCCACCTTATACCTGAATGCTGGCATTTTATGGAACCTGTCGTGAAAAAAAAACAGAATCACTTTTTTAAAAATTATTTTCTTACAGTTTTGTATGACTCCACAACTAAATTTTAAAGTTTGAGCTTGCTTATTAAATGAAAAGAGAATGGACAGAAAGATAACTGTGACTGTACCGTTTTACTCTTGATTTTAGTCAATCAATGTTCATCAGTTCACACTTGTACTTTTTTAGTGCCTCTGTGTCACCTAAATGAAAATGGGTTCCTGTTGTCTGGTTTCTTTCAAGGTTTTTTTCTCTTGTCATCTCAGGGAGTTTTTACTTGTCACTGCTGCTGCCAGCTTGCTCATCGGGGCTAAAATTATATAAATGTATAATCCAGATCTTATATTTCTGTAAAGCTGCTTTGGGGCAAATTCTACTGTAAAAATGCTATACAAATAAAAAATCTTGCACAAGATGCATGACAGTGACAATATGTTGTGCTTTCCTTGAAGGTTGTAGAGTGACGATATAAGACATGGTGCATAGAAAACGTTAAGCAACAATCAAACCTGTCAACTCTGAGACAGCATATTAGGAACATTAAATTAAAGCATGAATTGAGCATGATTTTATACTCAATTTCACTCTCTTATATAATAAAAGTATTATTCACACTGCAGCCTAGTTTTTTAGGTCATCTGAAACACTTGTTAGCTACATTAGGATTTTCCCTCCAAGCAAATACCAAACTTGTCTTGGCAGATTGACCACAATTTGAGAAGTATCATCTGACTTTGATAGCTTGCCAGACAATAAATAACACAATAAGTATCTTAGGTAAATAATTATCTTAAATAAGTGTCAGTGTGATGGTGAAACCTCTCCCGTCCTGGAATGTCCTGGAATGAGGTGCTGAGTTTCAGTTGATTTGTAACTATTTTGACAACATGAAAGAGACAAAAAAGACATTTACTCTCATCAGAGGGGTGCAGGGCTAACATGACACAAGTCTTTGGAGCAGCTGAAGGAAAGGGAAACATGGCACAGGCTGGAGTATGGGGTGACTGGGCCAGGCTCTGTGTCCTACAGAGCTCTGTGTTTTCTTTCTACACACCGGGCAGGGTTGATTGAAGGGTGGGGCCACACCCGCCCAGATCACTGTGCTGCGTTTATTTGTCCAGCCTCGTGTGCGGTGTGCTTGAATCCAATACGGCGTTGTCCAAGAACGTGCTGTTTAGGTTCTACAGCATGCCACATGTGTGTGCTCTCCTCATCCTTCTGAGTGTTTGCTTGAAGTAAATTGTGTGTTTGTGCATTTGTTGTGTAAATGGTGAGAATGTTTTAGTGTGTGTTCAGTGTGCTTGCTTCAAAACAACTGCACAAACTCGGACATCTCTGTAAATGCTACATACATCCATCAGCATATAACTTGTCATGTTACAGTGCCACCTGTCAAGGGTTGGACTATTTTATGCAACAAGTGAACAGTGAGTTCTTGTCAGTTTACATGCTGAAAGTAGGAAAAATGGGCAGTGTGTAATTAGAAATGTGTCATAAATCACATATTCCTCACCTGAGGTCATAGGTCACAAAGAGGATGAGGTCAGAGATTATGCTCCACTTTATTTAATTACTTAGGAGAGAAAAGTTGGATCTGCACTGGAATTCTGGGATATCTGAATTCATCCTTTAGCACACGGTGCTGCAGCTGCTTGACATCCCATTATGGAAATCCTTAATATTTAATACATCGATTAACATTAACAAGTCGAGCAGAACTGTTTCACCACTTCCATTATTATTTGATATCTCCTGCGCAGGGTGATGATGGGTGGCATAATGAAAGGTAGATCTCTATTTCAACCTTGAGGGGCTCCGGCGGCCTGCCAGTAATGAAGACGTATTAAAGCTTAATGTAGCTTAATGTAGCAGGTGTCATATATCTCCTGTGCAGAAGCTCTTTCTAAAGCATTATATTCATCGCTACTACCTTAAAAGCCACTAAATCTCATGGGCTAAGTTCAGTCTGGCTGTGATTCCCCGTCATTAATCGATAGAAAAATTGTTAACACACCTCAGCTGGGTTCCATTAGTCTGTCCCCAGGCGATAAATGGGCCGGTGGCGCGCGACGGGCGGGCAAACTGTCTCGCTCTCTCAGGTTAATGGCCAAATTTGAACAAGTGACCAGTCCGTCAGCAAGGACGCCATTTTCAGCAGCCATGATCTCAATGGCATGGTCTGAGAGACAGTCTTAGGGCATGACTGGGAAACTTTTCTGCTCATATCATCACATACGATTTGATAAATAATCTGTACGTTTTGATAAGCAGTACAACAAATAACCGTTTTGCTCTTTGACAGAACTGAGCATCTATGATGCATTATTTCAATACTTTTTCTGACCTCTGGGGCAGTCCCACTTTCTCAGAGTGTTCATGCATGATATATTTTACTCATATGTCATGACATTTCATATCCTTATCAAAATAATATCAGTGTTTGGTATCACTCAGTGCAGTGTACAGTTATATATACTGTATGGCACAGTTGCTTAATTCTTTCCTTTCAAGCAACAGTTTGGCTGAATATAAAATTTACAAAATGGCCCTTCACTCAAAATGCAGTCAATCAATCAAATACATGACATGCTGAAAGGCTAATGTTGCTAACATGCAAGGTTGCATAAACTCATTTAAGAGGAAAATTGCTAATGCACACAAAAAAGTCCTCTAAATCTCAAGATGAAGCGATGCATATGTTTATTTGCATATCATTGAATCGTTAAGATAATTTACAGCACGATCTGTTACTGGAAGAAATAAGATTTCAGGGACACAAGAATAGACTAGAAGAGAATAATATAGTTGCAGGATAAAATATAATATATATGAATAGGAGACACGGTTGTGGTGTCATGGATGGATTAACCCTATAATTATTATTACTATAATTATAATAATAATAATAATAATAATAATAATAATTATAATAATTATTATTATTAGCAATTATTATTATTATTATTATTATTATTATTATTATTATTATTATTATCAGTAGTGTGTGTTATTATTATTTAATAATATGAGTCTACAAAAGTCTACACAGAATGTTGAAACAAATAATTAAGCTGGCAACAATGCTAACATGCAGAAACTTATAACCTCCAATTTAGCAATTACATTCATGACACATTTTTATACATTGTTTGATTCAGCAACATTTAAAAAATCGAACATAATGAAAAAAATTGTTTTAAAAACCTCCATATCACCATCAAACTATGATACAACCTCTCTCTCTCTCTCTCTCTCTCTCTCTCTCTCTCCCTCTGTTTGTGTGTGTGTGTGTGTCTTGAGTAAGCATGAAGTTCGTTAGTCAGTCAATGTACAGAAAACCTTGAATGTTCCAGGGTCAACACCCCTTTATTGTTTCTGTAACCATATTCCTGTTAAGCAGTCACTACCAGATGATGTCCTCAGGGTGAGTCAATAATTCCTTGAAAATTCCTTACATCAGTTTCAGACACAAAATCTTGTTTATAAAAGTTTATAAAATGTTGAAAATGTCATAACAGTCCTGCGTGTTTAGTTAGCTAATGTGTTACACAAAGAAATCATATATATCATTTGTTATAGCATCAGAAATAAAAATCAGTCTGTTTGAGGCACAGAGCAATTTGTATGATGCTATACTGGAGCTATTAACTTGTACTCTGCCTTTGTGAGGTGTAACAGATTATTGTGTTGTGTAACAGATTATTGTATTGTGTATTTCAATACAATATCATGACTGTCGGTGCTCACTTTTAACGTGATGTTTTCTAAAATAAATGAGTAAAAAAATGTGCAAATTAAATTGTGTCATGCCGGCAAAACCTGATGTGCAGGAGAGGGAGAAGACGACTGAGGTAATTGCATTTACTTCATTGTGCACCATCATAACCACTAATTCAATTGTACATTCTTTCTGCCAGCTCCTTGCCATTAAGCACGCATTTAACTGCTTCCATTAAGCTTTTAATATGCAGTGCACACAACGCAACACAGCCGACATGACACACCCGGCGAAGAGGAGCAGCAGCTGCCCTGCTGTCAGCACCAAGATAACCAAGCTTCACGGGGTGGGGGGTGGGGGGATAGGGAGAAACGTGGCAGGGAGACAACGTTAGACATCAATGTCCGTTAACGAATACATCATTATTACTGTGCCATTCAGGGCCCATTTCTAGTTGAGCTCTAACAGGAACCTTTGTTGTGTTACCATGCATGTGTCCGGATGCAAAGAAAAGCCTTATCTTGTAGCCAGATGAGAGCTCTGAGCCACTCCAGAGCCCCAGCTCCTGATAAGACAAATAACTGAGTACAAGACGAGTAGAAAGAGAGACAAGGAGAGGAAAGAGGAGGGGATGAGCACACCAGGCAGCAAAGAAAGATAAAATCCATGTCCATGTAAAATCAAAGCGGACATTAAATACAAACAAAGGCCCATAAGTAGACAGAACCATCAATTCAACCTGTGATATGTACACAATCATTACAAACAGGAAACAAAGGCCGGTGTCAATTGCAGCGTTGTTATAAAGATGTCTCTCAAATTAAAACTCAAAAGCGGCTCGCTCACAGAGGCTATTTAGCAGCTGTATTTTACAAGGAGGAGCAATAACAGTTTTATTTAATGTATCTGCTCCCTGCAGGGACACGCTGCTTTAATAGAAGCTGTCAGTCAACGTCAGGGCGCTGGGCAATAAGACGGCTGACTGCAATAAACACACAGGGAAGATAACGCAGCACCATGGAAGATCAGCCCCTTGTTAACTTTCTGCCCACCGCCTGTGCCCCATTTGTCATTTTCTTTTGTGTAACACTCATAATTTGTCATGGTGGATGGTTATCAGATTGCTCTTGTGTGTCTCTATCTTGTTTTTTTTTTTTTATGTGTGTATGTGTTTGTGTTTCCTCCTCTAAATCGCCCTTTGAAGAGAGGTGGGGTGAAAAATGGATAATGTTGGAGGAGGGACACTTGTAAATGACACAACGGATCCATGCCGAGATCGATGTGGGTATACATTGCAGTGTGTGTGTGTGTGTGTGTGTGTGTGTGTGTGTGTGTGTGTGTGTGTGTGTGTGTGTGTGTGTGTGTGTGTG
>JAOVVF010000019.1:17900473-17915904 GCA_028565595.1 Duopalatinus emarginatus
CATAGACGGTTTGATTTACTTCCTCTTCAGAATCCAACGTAGGGGCATATGCCATGGTCCATGGTCATGAGGCGCTCCCTATGGGAAGTTTAGAGAGGTGACTGATAGACTCCTTTCTAATGGCAAAACTGCCCCCATAGATCATCAGCAGATTTTCCTTTCAAGAAAAAGGTGTAACCCCCTTTTTCCTCCTCCACTTGTCCTTCATCTGGCAGTTGGGTTTCGGAAAGAGTGGCTAGGTCTGTTTGACATCTCTTTAGTTCTCTGGCAATGATAGCAGTTTGTCTCTCTGGTCTTTGACTGGTTGCACTGTCTACCAGTGTGAGGATGCTCCAAGCTCCAAAGTTAAATTTACTGTGTTTTCGACTGTAGGAGGTGATACCACTGGGCATGGTAATTCAATACTTGAGGCAGGCTATTTTTAGGGCACCTTTTCTAGCCCTTTCCCTACAAACGGGGTGAGCACAGTGAATCCTAAATAGGGCTGCTCAGTCATCATTTTTTTTAAATTATCATCATAATCATAATTATACACCCACCATCTTCCTTCTCGATGCCTGCTTTGCAAAATTTATTAATTATTAAAACTCACATCCTTGAACATATTTTGGATAATCTGATGTTTGAGGCTATGATTTCTGTGTACTACATTACAATGCTGTGATAAGAGTTAGAGTTAGACTCAGCTGAGTCTAAAGGGCTCGTTGTGTGTTGTGCAGACAAGGACTGACTTGTTGTGTTAAGTCCATGACAGCCCTACGTCTACTCAGCCTCATGGGAAAGAGCTTGTGGCCTGCTGGTTAGGCTGCACAAACACACAGTCTGAGCAGGCAGCACAGGGCAAACACAGCTCCGCTGCATCGCTTCATCGTTTCATTAACAGGCGCCATGTGGCTGCACACTTTTCATACACTCATCCTCAGTACTGCATTGTCAGAGCTGTGTGGAACTTAGTGTAGTTATTCATCAGTACAAGGGTAGATGCATGATTGAGATTGTGATGGATAAAAAGTACTACTAATAATTACAGAAAAGTTTCTAGGCCTTTCTAGGATTTTATTCTGCTAAGAATTGTCCAACAGTGTTACCAGGTCCTCAGTTTGATTCCCAGACCGAAACAAGACACTACTGAAGTGACCTTGAGCAAGGCACCTAAACCCTAAATACTTCCTGGCTGCCCTGGATGGGGTTGCACACAGTTGTAGACACATGTTTGCTACCCCCTAATGTGTGCATTTATGAGTGTGTGTTTCATTGCATGGGTGGGTTAAATGTCAAGGTCAAGTTCCTCAAATGGTCAGTGATGTGGTTCAAGAATCTGAACATAAGGCAAAGTCAACAAATGGGGTATTTGTGTGTGTGTAAATAAGGTATTTGTGTGTTTGTGTGTGTGTGTGTGTGTGTGTGTGTGTGTGTGTGTGTGAGAGAGAGAGAGAGGGGGGGGATTTGAATTGAATACAGTTGACCTTCTCTATATAATTAGAACAGTTGCCATAGTTTCTCTCTCTCTCTCTCTCTCTCTCTCTCTCTCTCTGTATATATATATATATATATATATACATACAAATACAAAGGTGTTTTTATATATATATATATATATATATATATATATATAAACCCCTTTGTATTTGGCGACCTTTGGTATAATAGATAGGACGCTGGGGTTAATACGCACCAGGTTATTAATAGCTCAGTTGTGGGTGTGTCCAAACCCGTTCAGCAGCCCCGCCCCTTTTCTGCAGGGAAACCCAACCTGTGTGCGCGTGCACTCCGCGCTCTGCACTAGGCCAGCTAACTCGGCTACATAATTTACTCCATGAAAGTCAAGGTAGCTTGACCGAGTTAAATATGTGGCTTAGAACTTAAATAATTCTAATTTAAGGCTATATCTGAATGTACGGGACAGAAGGGCAGAGGGGCCTGGACAGAGGAATGATTAAAAGCGACTGAATATTACTGTGTTAGAAATAGAGGAGAGAGAGAGAGAGAGAGAGAGAGAGAGAGAGAGAGAGAGGAGGAGGTGACCTGAAAATGAACTGTTGATTTGGAACTGTGCAAATGACCGATGGAGAAGGCACATACACTACTACTGGGGATCTTTACAGGTGGGAAAAAGATCTCTTTTCTCTTTGTGAATTAATGTGGTTATGATAAGTACACTGAACTTATAAAATGAGCCTTACCCTAATTTATAATACATACTACACTGTTTTTGATGCCTGTAATTTGCACAGTACTGTTCAATTCTGGATTCTGCTTGGTCAAAAGGTACTGAATCATTTTCTACTAGTAACCCTGACAACAAACCACAGGAATTAATGTAAAGCGAGTCTGTTTATGGAATGATGGTTTATTGCTGCTATAACGTAAGTGATGACAGGAAGTAACTTTAATTCTTTTCTTCTGTATGTTCCAAATAGAAAGCTTTTATAAGAAAATATTTGGGGCAGTAACAGTAATTCTGCCTTGTTGATAGTACACTTAGTATTCACCATGCTGTGTTTTATTCATTACATATTATTGAGCCCTACTAATTAAAATGTCAGCAGCCTGACATGTCATTTTTATTTCTTAATACAGTTTTTAGTGAGATCTACCATGGTCATAGTGAGCCAGGACTGTATTTAAAGGCAAAAACAATTACATATTTTTTTTCTTGAGTACGCTGAAACGTTTTCCCTGCCACTAGGAAGTCTGTGCTGTTTCATGCACATGAATGAAAGCAGTAGGGAGTGGTGCAGTGTGGGCATGTAGAAAGAGTGCGTACCAAAATACCTGCTGATAACCCAGGTCAGATGTTTTTCAAAATATGTTTTAGTTTGCTGTAAGATACAACTCCTACCATGTTTTCATAACTGTTTGGCATTTGCATAGTTTTTTTTGCAATACTCCATATTTTACAAATTTAATGTAGTTTGGTATTGTGTGGATTTTGAGATGCTTTTCTGCTCACCATGGTTGTAAAGAGTGGGCAAATGACTGTGTACTTTCTGTCAGCTTAAACAGTAAGGCTGTGCGTCAAGGAGACTTTTTCGTCAAGGAGACTTTTTCTTTTTCATACCATTCTGTGTAAACTTCAATGCATTGTTGCATGAAAGTTTCTGAAATACTCCAACCAATGTACTTGGCACCAACAGTCATACTATGTTTGGTGTAACCTAAAATCACATTTTGTCTTCATTCTGATGTTTGATGTGAGCATTAACTGATTAACTCTTGACATGTATATGCATGATTTTCTGCTGTCTCATTGGCTTATTGGATAAGAATGAGCAGAGGTACAGGTGTTCTTAAACACCTGGCCAGTGATATATATGTACATTATATTATGGAGTTCTACATTGTTATACATGTAAGTTTTGTTTTTTAAATGCCCAGTAAAATTCCAACCCTGTAGTGTGTGTGCTCAAGGTTTTTGCACAACTGGAATAAAAATGGACACCATGTGGCAAAACCTGATACACATATAGATTACATTTTTGACACCACAACAAATATTCTTGCAGAGATCAGACTCAGTTGCTGTTTCTGACTCAATTTTCGGTCAGTGTGTATTTTTAAATTGTTTTTCAAGTTTTGTAATCTGAAAATATCCTAGTGTATGGGTTATAAGGATTTATCTTCATAGAAAATAACAGAGGTTTGTCAGGAAACTGTTTATAGCTCCTGCAGTATAAGTAATAATAGGGTTTTGCAGATGTTCCACAATGCTATATGTATCTATAAACCGATACTAATGTATGGCATGACCTACCTTCACTGATAAATACAAAAATGTAACCAGTGGGAAAGTGCTGTGGTATAAGCATACAGAAATGCTATGTGGTACCTTTATAGAAAAATAATTAGCACCAGTATGGCAATAGTAACTGTATGCCGTCACTGATTATTTGCCTGTAACAGCATCACACTAAGTGTTTTAATTCTTAATTAACTAGTTACATACATACTTTATTTTAAAACTGGTGATGCTGACAGAAAATGTAATTAACCTTACAGATTCACTACCTTATTAGTAATGCTAATAAAATAAAACTGTTGGTTTCCTTATCATCAAATTAATTAATTAATTTACAAAATCTGATTTTTTGGTTTTTGTGTACTTTTAAACACATTTACTGAATTATGCTTATTATTAGCTGTCAGAGAATGATGATAGGAATATTGCTTATTGGTATTGCTGTTTAAACTCCCTGTAGGCCTGTATCATTTAACTTGGATTTTTAGATATTGAGCTGAGGATCTATATGAATTATTGCCCAGACCCTGTGTCACCTGTGATTTGTTTGTTTTTCGCCCCGTAGTTGCCCTATGCAAATATTCACAGGCTGAATGGAATACGACAAGGGACGCGGCGAATAAGACTGTGTCCTGCGGTCCCCATGACAACAGCAGCAACTGCACAGGTAAATATCCAGGTCTTGTAACTCCCTGTTCATTTGCAATCATCCACTTCAGACCAGGCAGTCAGTGCAGCTATACCTGGGACTCTTAAGGATTACCCTTATTTGATGATCTATTTGTATAGTCATTTGAAAAAGCAATGCACTCATTACTTAAATTATATTATTAATAAATATATTATTTTAACTACTCATTTAGCTTGAAATGCTTGTATTGTTTTACTAATACTGCATCATACCAGCTTTTTAGACCAACTCCTAGATTTTAAGCTGTGTTAGTGAAATAAGTAACATAATTTGTGTTAAGCATTCAGGGCCATCACAGAAAATGTTAGTTTAATGAATTTCCAGGTTACACAATTGTACTTTTTAAAACCTACATAGCACACAGTTATAGAAGGCTTTATTTATGATCACATTATCTGTATCACCCAAATGAGGATTGGTTCCCATTTGAATCCAGTTTCTCTTAAGGTGTCTTTACATTGCCCTTATTAAGGAGTTTTTCTATGCTACCTTTTTTTGCTCATACATAGAATTTATGTATGAAAAATTGGAAACAATTAAATTTTTAAACTGTTTACAAAGCACCATCAAAATAATTGTAAAGCGAACAAGGACAGATCAGTATGCTACTGAACACAGTAGCTGTGTGTGTGTGTGTGTGTGTGTGTGTGTGTGTGTGTGTGTGTGTGTGTGTGTGTATAGCATCATGGAATCATGGAACAATGACACTTAAAATCATGTGTATAATATAATAGTTAGTCGACAGTGAGCTAGCCTATTGTACCATAGTAACCAGATCCTGGACCATTCAGCTGGCAATTCTTTAGTATTAAAAGCTTCAGGTTTCACAACCTTTATTTTCCATATTAGCCTGCAAACTGCAAACCAGGCTCACATCTAAATGGTAGAATGCTCATGTCATTTTTTTTCTCTCAGAACAGTGCAAAAAAACCCAACCTTTTCTTATACAGTGATGCATAAATTTAAATCCATTATTTTTAAGTCACTGTGTGACTGTTGCTTCTGCGTAGGTGTCAAGGATATCCACCAGTGGAGTGGTCATTTCTCAGACTGTCCTGATAAATACATAGATTATTGTGTTCACGGGATGTGCCGTTTTGTGCAGGAGCAGAACACGCCCACCTGCAGGTGAGTCAGCACAACCTTTCAACAGGAAACAAGCCTAGTGGTTTTATAAGCTACTATTTCTGCCATTGTTTTGTCAGTCTTGCATTTGCCACATTGCTGATCTCTTTCCACGTATACCACAGATGTGAAAGTGGATACAACGGTGCCAGATGTGAATATTTGGATTTGGGTTGGTTGGTGGGAGAACAAAAGGAAATAGTCATCATTAGCATTATATCTGGACTGGTCATTTTTCTTCTCATCATTGTCTTTATATGCATCTGTACACAGTGAGTCCACACACATTTATTTATAGTATTATTTTTCTGCCTAGTTCTTTGTTGGATTCTTGGGGTCAGTCGAGGGTTACGTAACACTGCTGAATCTATGCCACTAGATTTGTATTTATTTGTAGCTTTCTTTTCCATCATTTTGCCCATCATT
This sequence comes from Duopalatinus emarginatus, assembly GCA_028565595.1. Lineage (NCBI taxonomy): Eukaryota > Metazoa > Chordata > Actinopteri > Siluriformes > Pimelodidae > Duopalatinus > Duopalatinus emarginatus. The sequence continues at coordinate 17,906,455 of JAOVVF010000019.1, forward strand.
TTTTATATACATATTTGCATATGTATATGAGTATGTGTAAAATTATATGCATAAAACTTAAATTATCCTTAAAATGAATATAATCTGTATGTATATACATACATCTGTATGTTTTTATTAGTATTTATTTAAAAAAAATAGATAACTAAAAACAGAAGGGTATCATGTAGTATTTATGCATGTTTGAAGGGTTTAAAACAAAGAGCCTTTATGCTATCTACATTCCAGTAAAAGGTGTGGAGCATGATACAATCAAATTAAATGTGGCTAGCATTTATCTGTCATGTACGGAATTTGTACAGGCTCGGCATACTCCAAAAGTCCCAGTCGGTCCACATATTTGAGTTAATTCCAGCTCCAAACACATCAGAGCTGGATAACAAAGGCTGTAGAATGCTGATTATCCAGATGTTGGGAACAGGAACATACAGCTTGGCTTGGACTGGATTAATCACATTGTTTATATTGTATATTCAGATATACCATATTTTTATCAGTGAAACTTTCAGACAAATAAGCATAAAATGGAGTGCAGTGAATGACACAATTCCAGACATAAGTTTCATAGAACAGCTTTGCAACTTATGAATCAGTAGGTTTTACATGCCCTTTATTTACATTTATATATCATATGCATATGACATGCTCTGACTAACTATTCTGTACATAATTTAGAAAACATATGGCTCTCTTTGCAGTTTGTTCACATTATATTTACTTAAACAATTTTGTATGCAATGATTATTGAGAATGAGAACTCATTGCATTAAGCACCCCCTAATTTATTAGCATTAATATATGTTTAACAAAGTATGCATATCATTTTAATAAAACTACCAATTTACTATCATGTTAATTTACATCATAAAACCCACTTAACATGATTAGTATAGTAACCGTCCACTTATTCAGAACACAAGTACACTTGCTAATCCATCTAATCAGCCAAGCATGTGGCAACAGTGCAATGCGAAAAATAAATCATGCAGCTACAAGACAAGATCTTAATAAGTAATATTCTCCATTCAATTATACTCACTAATATGGAATAAATATGACTTATATAAATATTCTAATCTTTAGAATAAAGTAAAAGTGTGATTTCTGTGACTTGGCATTCTTGTTTGGTACCATATATGTTGTTTTCCTATCCTCACAGCAAGAAAGCCCTGGACTTAATTCCCTCTTTAAAAGATATTCAGTCAGGCAGATCAAATACTGATTATATAAATACCCTGTTGCCCCTGAATGTGTCTGTCAGTATGAAAGCTGCCCTTGTAAAGACTGGCAGCCTGTTCAGGGTTTTTCTCTCCCTTCCTCCCAATGAGTACTGGGATAGATTACCGCACTCCCTTTCACCCAGTATTAGGACATGTAAGCTAAGTATTGCAGGAGTAAAATGCACAATGTGAGTTGCACATTCCCACAAAGCACATGAGCAATTTTTGCATTGTGTTATGATGTGTCATTACACCTGTCATCACTTGTCATGCTTAACATTTAGATGAAATGCAACAATTTACCAATATGCATAAAATTTACATAAAGTGTGCTCTCATTTAACTGTACACAATATTAAATAAATCTCTATATTTGTATGCATATTTCAGCACCATACTCCTGCAATTTACATAATGAAAGAAAATTGTTACTGTTTGTCTAGTTTGTCTTATTTAAACTGATTTGTTGAACCATTTTTCTTATTTAAGATGTATATTATCTAATCTACACTTCCTCAGCAGAAGGCTGTATCGAAAAAAGAGAAGAAAACAGACAAACAAGGATGAAGTGGAGCGACTGAACACACTAAACACAAATGAAGCTTCCCCTGCCATCGGAGATGTATCTGACACAAACACAGTATAAGGTGAGAATTTAAATACATATACATGCAAGTATGTTAAAAACTTTCTCTTTTTATTTGGAGGGGGGGGTATTTTTGGTATAAGTTTATACAAATATTAAAAAAATATCTTTATATGTGTGAATGGGGCCTGTGAGCAGGAACTCATTTATTGAGTCTCAGCTGTGCCACTCATCTATTGAGTTGTCTTTGAAATGTCATTGAAATGTCATCTGTCTGTATTGTTTACAACTTTCGGTGATGCTAAGTGACCAAACTTCTTCTCCATAATTTCTTAAATTCACTGGCTTGTTTCTTTACGCATGAGTGCACCAGCAGTCATTTCTGGTAAATTGTGTAATTATCTCTGCCATATGGTTTAAATTGCTGTGTAGAGGTTCTGAGGATTTATAGGTTCTGTCCTGTCCACATGGCATGAATCTCTTCCTTGTAAGTTCAATAGAATCCAATCTATTATGATGGGGGCAGTAGTGGCCGTGTTTCCATACTATACATGGACAATGAATGTGATTCCCACTAATCCACGTTTACAACAGGAAGGCATAGTGTCTGGCTCTAAAAGGTCACTGTGTGCATAAAGTCAACAACTCTAAACTATGTCTACTGTAGTGGGTATTATTTTCATATTGTGCACAACATGACGTCCTACTAAAATTCTGATCATATCCGGCCACAACAACAGGGAACCATTTGCCTGTTCTCTTGCACTGGCTTGTGTGTGGGTGTTTCTATGTACCTAACTTCATTCATTCATTCATTCATTCATTACTAACAGCATGTCAACCAGACATTTCCACTACAACAGTATGGCTCAAAGCACTTATGGATAAAAATAAAATACAAACTCAGGCCAGTGTAATTTTTTTTTTTTTTTTTTTTTGGCAGTTCCTGGTTTTATTTGACTACTTCTGACCAATCAGAAGTATTTAGAATGGGTTTGTTTTGTCAAATGATATTAAAGTCCTGTAAGTGGGAGCTTTTTAGCTATCAGCATGCTTGCTATCTATCAAAGGGTCATAAACACCAGGTAGGAAGAGGTGAAATTGCACATTGTGTTGTTGCCAGTTCCAACAAAATGGCATCCTGTTTTGAATCCTATAGCCTTTAACAATCTTTCAGGAATTGCACAATTCCTGCTTTGTCGTCATAGTGACAGGAATCAATGTTGTTCAGTTGTGTTAATGGGAGATTTTACACATCATTACTGGCCAATTGCTGGCCAATCATAATTTCTGTTTTGGAAAAGTGACTAATGGAACTAATGTTTTGAATGAAGGTATGGTTTCGATGTAGTGGAGTTGGGAATTGCGGATAAATTTTATCCATCATGATGGCTGTGAAAGTAATAAGAATTTAAGTGTGATAAATACCGATATAAAGTGGACTGTTCTCTTAACAGAAAAGTCTGAAGTGTTATTCTGCTTATACCACAGTGATTTTCTGTTATTGCTGATGTTAGCATCTACAAACAGTTGCTTCATCACCACCCACTTATTTTTAATTTCTAGGCGAAAAAAACACGATTAGTTGTGTTATTAACAAACTCCAAGAATAAAGTCTTCTGTCCTGACACTCTGAAGTGTTAGGAAACCTACTGTTAAATAGCACAAACACCAGAGCCTCCTTCCATAAATGTTAGATAAAAAGTCTTTCCCCAAGTTCTTATGTATTATATATATTTCAGCAAAATATAAACATATATGGGGTGATAAAATTTTCAAGCAGGCTGTTGACTGTTAAAGATGACACTATTGGTTAATATGTGACTAAATTAACATGCACAACCTCAGGATTTATATTGTGTATTCACTTGAAGCACAATGGCATGCAAAGCTAGAAATGCATTAATCTACCATCCTATCTGCCTCCTTCTCACAGAATGCAAACAAAAACAGCACGGGAAAAAAAAAAGGCTCTGAAAGAAGAAAAACAAGTAGAACTTGGCACTGGCGTTGATAGGGGTGTCTCCAATGCCAACAAGTCTAGTCCTTTTATCCCTCAAATACCTGACCAGGTTTGGTTTCAAGTCCAACTTTCAAATTTAATCAGTTCAGTAAGGATACATCCAAACAAATCCTGCATTATGCTCTTTGTGAAATGACACTAGCAAGAATATCCTACTAATGGACTGACAGACCAGTGGCATTTTATTGTGGCATATTTTAGCCAGATTATCGGTCTGTACATGAACATGTAAATAACTCTCTGTACGATAAACAAAACTGGTTGAATTTTTATAGATAACTACAAATGAGCTGGATAGATTTTGGAATCCAGGCAAAGTTACAGCAAGGCCACATATCTGAAATAGTTTTTCATTGATAATTTCCCTTTTGTTTAAAGTAGAATTTAACTGTAGTTGAGACATACAAATTATGAACTGCTTGTTTTTTCCTGTGTAATACACAAATTAATCAGTGTGAAAACCGGTTGTGTCGTTTGCATGTTACATTCTCTCCGCACGAGCTTCATTAGCAGAGTAACAAAGCAAGCAACTTCATTAAATTAGAGGTTGCATATGATGGGATAAGCTGAAACCACAGCTCTAAATTTGCATATTAAATAACACAGTGAATGACTGAACACAACTGAATGGGTAACAAAGAAGAACAGCGAACTACACATGATATAGGATTTTTACATAGTATCATATCATTCAAACCACTTATTCAGATTTAAAGGTGTATCACAGAAAAACATGGCTTCATTTGGGAAGAGGGTGCAAGCAGATCCATTAACAGATATCCTTTATCTACTTTATGCACTTGCCTGTGATGCATGTTTGTTTTGTAGCGATCTGTCCGTCCACTGCAACAAGAGAGATGTGAAAGCATTTTATATATAATACTATAAAGAGCAGTAAACGGTAATAAACTGTCTGTGATAATAAGGTGATATCTGATGTGGTTTTTGTTTAGTTTCATTCCTTTATAAGGAAATAGGCTGGTAGGTTTTACAGACTTTGCTGCATACAATCCCGAGTAGCTTTAATTATATGTATGTATTGTCTAAAAAGTGGTCTGTTAGGTAATGTGTTGCTTACTTTGCAGTTTCATATTAAGCATTACTAAGTTAGTGCACGTGTGTTGACTAGTGTGTGTGTGTGTGTTTGTGTGTGTGTATGTGTTTTACTGCACGAGTGGATTAAATGCGGAAGTCAAATTCCTCTGTGTGCAAGCACAGTAGGTGAATTACTTTACTTAAATCTATCTTTATAAGAGCGTTCTGATTTTATCATATTTACTTACATGTTCTTTTTGACATTTTTATAATTAAATTGTCATCATACCTTATCTTCCTCAGATCTGGTGTGGACATCTAATTGGTCCTTTTATGTTCCTTCTCCATTCAAACTTTTGTACCTCAATATACTTCCTCTTCATGCACTAATTCACTGATTTAATCATAATCTCGCATAATCTAGAAATAATCCAGAATTCAGCAGCGCTGAGTTAAACATATATAATATATTATATAAATGCATTATGGAATCAGGTGAAATCAGGTGTGGACATTTTTTTTTGTAACACATGACCTGTCGTATGTGTGTCCTGACAAAATAATGAAAAGCACAGTCATGTTGTGAGTTGTAATAAGCAAATCTGTTTTCATTCAAATTGTAATGATGCTGTGTGCTGTTTTGTAGAGCTGTTTAACCTGTCTGTGGGGAGCTATCCTGCTGGACAGGAAGACCTCCTGCCTGATTAATGAACCTGAAGGCCTTTAATCAACCGAAGTGAGACATACTTCAACTCCAGGCTTTATTATTATTCAGCTGCAATTGGGAATTATTACAGAGGCAGGAGGATATGTGTTTGTTGTTTAACAAGCCAGATTTACAGATGATGAACTGTTAACCTATCTAGAACGGATCTGTTTTTCTGTCATGCCCCAAATGACCCAAATTTAATAGCTTGTTTTATTACCACCAGATCCTTGTGTATATAAAAGGTTAATGCTTTGCCATAAAAAAAGTGATTCCTTTAAGGAAAAAAGGAATGTAGTCAAATGTATCTAACATTTCTTATTGTGTTATTGTGATAAAATAAATATACATGTATTAAGCCAATTTCAAGACATTTATTATTATTCAACTCATGTAAACTTTCTTCTACTAGCAGATGTTTTACTTCTGCTTAGAAATAATACGCGAAAAGTTCTACTGATGCAAATAATAAAGGCTTAATCATCTTGTATTACTTTAAATACCACAATAAGAAGTATTAAATAGATTTCCTACATTTATTATATTTTTGCTAAGATGATATTGATGTGTGAGAAACATATCTAAACTCTTTGGCAGCATTGTGCAATGAGACGCACACTAAAACGCATCATTCAAGGGCAGTTACCTCAGAATCAAGATAATAGTTTGCAATGTTTGATGTCAAAGAATTAAAACATTTCTAGCTAAAACTAATCTATTTATTGCTTGAAATATGTAAAAAAAATATACACATAGATAGATATATATATAATATAAGATATAAGATATATATAATATAGTGTTTGTGTTGTACTTGCTGTGTAGATAGAAAGTTCTTGTAAAAAAGAAAGCACTTATTGCCATGTGTTTGCTTGTTTGCCTTAACATTGCTTATATCCTTTCACACCACTGAGTATCAGCAGCGGAAGCGATACTGTTGTTTTAAACCCCACTATTGTTACAGAGAATAAAGAAAAGAGCTTGTGGAGTTCAGTTGCCACACCCATCTACAAACTAGCTTTGGTATGCAGCTTTCCCTCAGGTGTACTAAAGTGCATTATACCTGTTCTGTCTAATGTCTTGATTAAAATATGGTTGCATTTTAAGTGGTCAAATTTTTAACATTTTAAAACAGTACACAGCAGAAATTCACACAGTATAGTGCTGTGTATAAGCTACAATTTTTTTTTAAACAGCTATTTTCCAACATGTACACTTGTATTTATTAAAGACTGACATTGCACTTTTTTCATTCATATTTACATTTAATGTTGTGGAGCATCCAGAGGGTCAAGTGTAAACTCTTTTGTCTTGATGACTTCCTGTCTCAGACAACATAATACAGTTTACCGCTGATTGTTACAAAGTCCTGTCATGGCAGATTCTGTCCACTGATGTTAAATAAATGTCTCCCTAAAGAAAACATTACTTTATCAACAATTACTTATTAACAAGTCCCTGTGAATAAGATGTTATTTTCAAAATGATCATGTATTACAATGAGTTCAGTTAATAATAAACCTGTGGAGTGCAGCTACACTACTAAACAAGAGATCCTCTTTAGCATGCTAATAATTTGTGCTAGATCTGGTAGTAATACAGTATAGACACACACTCCTCCTTTTTTAGGGCATCCTTGCTTTCGTTAGTGTGTATGGATTTTTTGCAATTTGTTTTCATGCCCTTTGTAGGTGTGTCAGCATGGGCACTCATTGGCCTTGGGTGCCCATCATCAGTTGTCTTTCTTTGGACCATTTTTGGTAGGTACCACCACTCATCAGCTTCAAGAACTGACTGTTCACTTGCTCTTTAACATATCCCAACCCCTTCACAGGTGCCATTGTAATGTGATGCTATTCAATTCATTTGTTAGTTGGTTTAATGTTATACACTGTCCTGTCATGTCATATATCATTTTAATTATCAGTACACCAAGTATAGCAGTTCTAAACACTAAAGCAGTATGAAAGCTTTTGTAGGTTTTAAAAGGCTTGGATTGAATTTCTGTGCCTCGGGTCATGTTGCTGAGTGAGACAACGCAGTGAGATGACACTCCCTCCAGTTTATTGCTTTGCTTTTTGTCCTCTGTGTCTATAGCACCCTGATTGTAGCTGATAAAATACTGTAGTGGGCAGCTCTTATTCCCCTGAAGTCTTTGAAGTGAGCGATTTCTCACACTGAGCACAGCTGTAAATAGCTCTAACCGGCCCGGTCCTTCTGTCAGCATGAACTTGGCAAACACAGGAGTGCTTTATAACTGCTGCACCTTGTGTGTGTGTCCATGCAAATGATTCAAACAGAATTAGAGCATGAACATCTACATAAGCTGTGACTGTCACGTTTCTTAATGCAAAATCTAAGAGCTCTCATTATGTTTTATTTTATTTTATTTAATTTTTTTAATTTTTTTTGCCTCAAAAGTGGTTTCTTGTTGCATAATATGTTGCTTGTTTGCCAATATACAACCATTTTAAAGTAATATGTAAAGTAAAAAGTGAAAGTGAAGTAATAGTAGTAAACTTTTGAAAAAAAAAAAAGTAATGTATGGAAATCTTAAATCTGTATTGGGAAAATTGGGAAAGCGTAAGGATCAGAGCGAATTTAACAAGGGCCAAACTGGGTCAGAACAATGGCAGGTCATGCGGGATGTTTCCAAGTGATGGTGTCATGGTGGCACCAAAGGCTCACTGATGTGCTTGGGGGTATAGGCTGTCTGGTCCTAACCAACAAATCAGCCACGAAAGAATCTACTGCTAATGTCTTGGTGTCAGGTACGAAATCTTACCTTCAGAGGTCTTGTGAAACAGTCACAGCTGTTTTGGCAGCTGTTTACACAGCCAGTTTTAATGTTATGGCTGATTTTTGTGTATGTGTGAGGGATAGTTCAGCACTTGGCAGTTGCTTGGTAACATGACAAGCTGTGCTATTTCACTTTGCTAAGTTTAAGAGAGCAAAAAAAAAAGAAGTGTGTGAGGGAACAACTGTTTACAGATGTCGTAAGGTAAGTTATAACAGGAAATTTGACAAATTTTGACAAACTGACTTGTGGACATTACACAGCAATAAATGTAACTATAAATCAATAAAAAGAATGTTACTTTTCTTTAATAAATTGAAATGTGTAGCTGTTGGCAAATTGCTATACTATAAAATAAATAACTTTTATATAATGTGCTGACTTTGTATGATATGTCTAGGTCAGGGGTTCATAAACCTTTTGCAGCCAGCAATTTCTTCCATGGACAAATAAATTTCATGGACCCACTGAGCACACATTTTTATTTATCAACAAAATCCTTTAAATGAGTAAAATTTTGGACTCATTATTAAAAATGTGAAAACTTGATATAGTGATGCAGCTGGTATTGTTGCCACTTCACAGTTTCAGTTTCTTTGGTTTAATGTGTGGCCTGTCACTGGGTTTAAACCTTAATATCACTTTTATATCACTTTCAACTAAAATTGATATGTAAAATTGCTAAATAAGTAACAGGAATCAGATCATCATTAGGACACACTGCCCTCTATAGGCAAAATTAGCATTTCATTTTGTTGGGTTCAATGTAGGAGGAACCTTAGAAAAGAATTTTGAGGCTGGTCACTTCTTTGCCCTGTGGAATTTCTGGCATGAATCGGATCCACTTGTCGTTAAACGTGAAGCATCACTGCAAATCGGTGGTTCTTCTGACTTTCTACTCCCAACCCATCCACAAGGCATGAAGGCTCACTAAAGTGTTTGATTAGGATGAAAATAACGTTAATTATCGCTACAGCATTCACAGTCACTCAGTCAAAACATCAACTGACAGATTATTTGGAAAAATGATGTTACATTGCACCAGTACATTGCACCTCCAGATGCTGTTCTGTTTGGCTTATT
>JAOVVF010000019.1:17940833-17956685 GCA_028565595.1 Duopalatinus emarginatus
TCAATAACTGCAACAGCTGCAATAACCACAATAACAACAACAGCAGCAGCAACAACAACAACAACCGCAACAACAACCACAATAACCACAACAACAACTAGAATAGCCATAAGAACAACCACAACAAATACAACTACAACACCCGCAATAACAATAACAACAACAATGACTGCAACAACAACCACAATAACCACAACAACAACTACAATAGTCACAACAACAAACACAACAAACACACAAACACATTGCAACAACTGCAATAACAACAAAATTTGACTTTCAAAGTATTCTGAATTGAAAGGTAATGCAGTAAAGAATCCTACTGCAGCTGTTATATAATTAGTTATGTTAAATATGCTATAAATGTTATATATAAAGAAATCCACAGTTGCATACACATCTATATAATCTAGTCTCTAGATCTTTAGCACCAGCTGAAATAAATCCAGTTCAGTAGCAGCAGTACTATCTAAACCTGTCCAGAAATCTCAGATATTACACACCTATCTGCCTAATGATTGATTTCTTGTATGGGTTTAACTATTGGTGAAGTCATTGTTAACTTATTAAAGAATGTACATGAAACTAGACCAGCAGAGGTGGCGTCACACCCGTGGCGTCACAGGTTAAATCTCAAACGTGAACGCAAGTGCCTTAGGGTGCAGGCGGAATTATTTCGTGCACTACATAGAGCACTCTTACGAGGATCAAGGAGCCATTTTGGGACGTGACCGCTCTTCCCTGTGTGCAGGGGGAAACAATGAGAGGCGACTGTGCTCCGATTCCGGCCATTTGAATGGGCTGAGCTGTAGGCTAGAGTCTGTTACTGCGTGTCTCCATAGTTTAATAACAATACTTATTGTAACCATATTCATTAATAATAGTAGTAATAATACAGTACAGCATGAGTAGAGGAGTCAGTGCCGTATGAAGCTGTGTGTCTCATCGGGGTGTGTGTGCAACAAAACCGTCCAAGTTCAACTTTTGTAAAGCGGGTGAGTGTCCGGAATCTGGAAACATCTCAACACACCGTGTTCAGTGTAGCGCGAGATCTGATTAGTGCTGGACACAGTGTAGTTAACATCCTGAGCACTGAGCGGTTCATTTAAACACTTTATGTTGTAGTGTATCTTTTGTTGACTGGTGTCAATTTAGATCACAGTATTAACTTTCTTCAGGAGCGCTCGTGCTGAAAACACGGCTGTTTGCTTTGCTTATCTGCTGAGGAAACTTCAGCAATGAACTGTGTGTGTGTGTGTGTGTGTGTGTGTGTGTGTGTGTGTGTGTTAATGTGCATGCTTCTGTATCAACTTTTCTACATGCACTAAATGTCTAATGTTTTTTTTAACCTGAACTTTTTTTTCTATAGTCTTTATGCAGTGTCATTCTGAGATTGAAAGTGAACTATTTATCTACTGTGCCAGCACACAGAGGAATTTAACCCATCCGTGCAGTGAAACAAACACACACCAGTGCCCACTAGGGGGCAGTAAACGCACTTGCCCGGAGTGGGGGAGGTGGGTCAGTTTGGGGCTTGGGTGCCTTGGGGTTGAGGGTCGAGTCTTGCAGGGATCAAACCCGGGACTGTCCGGTCATGAGACCAGTTGTCTGTATTATTTTGCACCTCTAAAGTGTGACATGCGTAAAAGAGATTTCCTACTGATGCTTGAAATAAAACAGAGTTCTGACAGATCAGTCCTGTATCAGGTTTTATATAGGAAGGAAGTCATGTCCAGTCATAAAACTACAAACTATTAATGTATTTACAAATCCATAGTTTCTATCCAGAATGCAGACTAAACAAAACGGTGCTAATGAGCAGTCTGATGGAAAGAAGGAATGGAATAGTTGACTTTTTAAGCAGTAGTGATTAATGGAAATTAGGATCATTGATTGGGCCAGTTGTGATCAGTGATTGGTCATAGTCAAATAATGGTGATCAGTGATTGGTCATAGTCAAATAATGGTGACCAGTGATTGGTTGTTGGGAACAATGGAGATCAGTGATTGGTTGTTGAGAACAATAGTGATCAGTGATTGGTTGTTGGGAACCATGGAGATCAGTGATTGGTTGTTGAGAACAATAGTGATCAGTTATTTGTTTGTTGGGAACCATGGAGATCAGTGATTAGTTGTTGAGAAAAATAGTGATCAGTGATTGGTTGTTGGTAACAATGGAGATTACTGATTGGTTTGTTGAGAACAATAGTGATCAGTGATTAGTTGTTGGGAACAATAGTGATCAGTGATTGGTCACTAACGACCAAGGTGCCCTTGGGCAAGGCACCTAACTCCCCAAACTGCTCCCTGGGCGGCATGGGTTGGGCGGGTGTGTTTACTGCCCTCTAGTGTTCACTGGTGTGTGTTTCATTATATGGATGGGTTAAATGCTGAGGTCACGTTCCTCTGTGCACAAGCACAGTATGCAAATAGTTCACTTTTACTTAATGACAACTAGCTTGACCTCATACTTGTTCCTGCATGAACTGCAATGCATTATAGCATTACACCACAGTTAGTTTCAACTCTGCAATGTGATTGGCTGAGAGACGTTCCATGAGTGCCCTTATTACACAATAATGGCACTGGGACCGAACCTCTCCAAATATCACTCCGCTAAATACACACAAACTATAGCAACGATGTCTGTGTTTACTAGCCAAACACCAGAGCCATAAACAAACGAGTAACAAACTGCCAAAATGAATTATAGTGAGTTCATACATCCTATTTTATGAATCGACGCATTTGTGTTTATTATCTGTATAATAATTATTGGGTAGTTAATGATGCTCCTCGACTGTTATAGTCTGTTTCAGCAGCGGCTGTTTAGGTATATAACACTAGATGAAGGCTGTCTGATAGAATGGAACTAAGATGTTGGCACTGGTGTACTGATCTACGACCGCAGCACCCCAGTGCCAATATCTAACAATATAGCACTCCTTCTCGTGTATTATAGCTTAAATAATAAGTTTTTCTGAGATGGAGTTTGAGGTGAGGATTTGAGCGATAGGACTATGCTTATTTGTCATGTGTATGTTCCGAGTTTATTGTTGAATATTACTCATTAAATTAAATAAGTGAATGAACATACCACCACATGTAGCAAACCAAACAGACCATTAAGGTCTGGGAAGTAGGAATTTTCAGCTTTTTCACAGGTCAGTGCTCCGGGCCCCTCAATCCAAATAATTTCCATTCCCTAGAGTCCTCTTAACCTTCTTGTATACTCAGGGATCTTATAACACACATCACTGTTTGAAATTTGGGGGTTGAAATATCTAAGAATTTCATGATTCCAATTTGATATCAATTCAAAATGTCATAGTGTGATTATAAAACCTTTCTTTACACATCTAGGGGCAGTTCAAGTTTTTTTCAGTTTCATAGTGTAGTTTTTTCTGCTTCTAAAACCTATCATAAAACATATCATTTTATCCAGTGTGAAAATGTGTTTTTTTTTATATGCAGATTTCATGTATTTTAATTATAGTCCACTAGAAACACATTTTGTTTATAAATGTAGAATTGTTCTACATGATGCATCTAGATATCACATGCTTCCTGTCTCTAAATAAAATGCAGTCTGTTGCAGTCAATAATTAATCATGTTAATTTATGTTGCTGTACTACTACTATTTTGGATGCCAGAATGCCAATAAGCAAACTTTGGATTTATTTTCAGATCTGTCTGGACTTGTTAAAATCTGCATGGACTAACATGAAAAGTCTTAAAGCGAAGTTCAGGAAGACTGACGTAAGTATAATGTGTATGTTGTTTGTATCTCTCTCTGTGTGTGTGTGTGTGTGTGTGTGTGTGTGTGTGTGTGAGAGAGAGAGAGAGAGAGAGAGAGAGAGAATACCATAAGAGAATATTAAAAAAAAATGGTTTCCTTTGGAGTTCTTACTAATGGAGAAACCTTCTCTTGTAAGGTTCTAGATAGAACTGTTAAGGATGAACACAATAAAGAACTTCCAGGAGTTCTAGATCCAACATCTACCCTTTTTTTACCTAGTTGATGGTAATCAGACATGCCGTGTGTAAACTCTGTAACCTTAGAGAAAAGCTTAATGTTGTCTCTTTACCTCTGACCTCTATGGACTGCTGACTCTAAAGACTTCCATAAATGTTAAATAAATCTCTACTACAAAAAATTTCCCCCAGATGAGCAGGATTAGACAGTTTTCCTTTTGGTTATTTGTGTTAGGTTAGGGTTAGGCATAGCTTTTTTGGCTACATTTATCATAATTTCTGTGGAAAGTCCTGTGATTTCACAAAAACAAATGTGTCTGTGTGACTGAGTGCACTTAAGTGTGTCTGCGCAAGTGTGTCACTTGTTTAGGGTATTTCCCTGCCTCTAGACTAATGAATGCTGGGACAGACTCCAGGAACCAGCAGTAGGATAAGTGGCTTAGATAATGAGCAAGTGAATATGATAGAGTTAGTGGCAGTTATACTCATATAAAAATGTAATATTTGGCTCATTCCTTAAAAATATGACAAACTCTGATTTTGACATTTAAGTAAGGCTTTTGTAATGTCTATAAAAAAAAATGCAGTGTATACCAAATTCCTGGCACTTTAACAACTCGAGCGAGACTGTGTGTGTGTGTGTGTGTGTGTGTGTGTGTGTGTGTGTGTGTGTGTGTGTTGCTACATTAGGAATTCTTTCTGTTTCAACAAACGGGAGAAAAGAATCTGAAAGGAAGTGACTTGTTTCCAATCTGGGTGATTCAGACGTTATTTCAGTGACCATAATGATGCGTCATCACGCACCACAGTGACTGCAGGGGAATTTGCTGGGCTCAAATTTAAACACATAATAAGGTTGGTTTTGGCCTGCCAGGCCGTCGCTGTTCAGACTTGGTCATAGAGTAAAGATAGCGGCAGTGGTGTGTGCAATTAATAAAGCTCAGCATTCAATAAATAGCGAAGCCTGGAACAGAAACAGCCTCTGGCATTATCAGTGTGACTCAGACATGCAACTAATTTTCCATAGTAAAACGCACCGGCTCACTTTTAGTATCCGTTTCATCCTGGATGGGATGCCAGATCGTTGCAGGGCAATTTGCATACACGTTTCGACTGATTTTTGAGGTGGGAGGAAACCAGAGAACCCAGACAACCCACTCTGAGACTGGGAGAACATGCAGAGAAACTCCATATGGACAGTAAGCTGAGATCAGGATCGAATCAGGAATCTTGGAAGTTTATTATAGATTGTCTTTTAAACCCCAACACTGCTGGATTGGTCAGATGCATAAATCACAGGATAATATTAATGCAATTATTATTTGCAGCTAATTTACAGGGCATTGCATTGTGGATTCCATCTAATATTAAGTATAAACATATATTTTGTAATTCTTTGTAGCAGTCAGTGGTAATGATGAAAAGTGAAAACTCTGCTTCGTTACATCTTTGCTTCAGTTTCCTGGTTTATCAGACATTTGTCACATTTATTGAAACATAATATAGGTTAGAGAATTTTGTATTTCTTTAAATATACGTTAAGATCAGTTACGTACAAAATGATGGTATATCAGAACGCATGCATAAATATTAACTTATTTGCATCTGCACTACTGTTAGAGCCGCACTCCAGTTGGACCAATCAGAATCCAGTATTCTACATTTACGGCATTTGGCAGACGCTTTTATCCAGAGCGACTTACAAGGTTATTGGTATTACAGGTAGGCCAATGTAGTGTTAGGAGTCTTGCCCAAGGACCCTTACTGGTGTACTGGTGTAGCACAGACTGGCTGCCCAGACCGGGAATCGAACCCGGGTCTCTTACATGGGAGCCCAGTGATGTTACCACTGTACTACACCAACCACATTCTACAGCGCAGCTCATTTTTGTTGATGTCATTGTAGTATCAATTCCAAAGTATTAGTTAAATTTATTAAGTCTGATTGAGCAAGTAGAAAATTGTGTAGTTAGATTTTAAGGTGGAATCAAGACTCTCAGTCTTATGATTATACAAAGCAGCTGTTTCCATTATTCACTGCTTGCATTTTCCCTTTAAAGAGCTCAGGCTATATCCCGGGAGTATTGCTTTTTCTTTTCTTTTTAGCTGATTTGCTCCAAACAGGCTTGGTTTAACTGAGCAGCAGCTGGAATTAATAAGGAAGCATAACATGGTAAACCCTTCATGAATACACTGAACTAATTTATTTGAGCTCAGTGGTTAAAAGGAGGCTGAGACGCGGAGACGCTCCTACAGAAAGTCTCTGTCTTTGATTTCTTTGAGCATGTTGCCAGTTTAAAAGCCTCGTTCCTGCAGCATGCGGTTCAGGGCAGGGGTTTGGAAAAAGAACAGTGATGTGCTGGAGAAAGAAAATATCCTGTGGGTTCTATTCAGGGAGGGTTTGTGTAAGCTCAGAATTGTTGTGGAATTTCTTTTCAGGCCAAACATTCGTTTTTTGGGGGCAAAACAGGAGATTGGTGAGGCCAGTACAAATAATAAGAAGCCAGATGCCAAGTCGATGTAATGCTGTTTTTTACATATTAGTATGTCTGTATTATTATTGTTATTAATATCTTCAAGAGGACCCTTTTCTAGCGTCTCAGCCTTGTATGATCCGTAGATTTAAGCAAAGCACTTTAAAAAGGTGTGGTGTGCAATTAAAGGATAAAGGATGGGCAGGGTGGGGGTGGGGGAAATTAAAGCCAAAAATGCATTGGGAAATATGAACGTGCCTGTTATTTTACTTCTTTTTCTGGAATGTTGCGGTGTGGATTCATTTTCTATAACATCACCTCCAACAGTAGTTCCAGTTATATTTAAATGATAGGTTTATGTTAATGTAATGTAATGTAAAATTTGAGGTAAGGTTCTCAGGAAAATAAAGTGTGAGGCTCGTAAAGGAATGTTTGCTTAAAGCAGCTTTAATGTCAAAAACCGGAACTAACTTTGCACATTTTGCAACGTTGCATAGCAACATTAAATGCAACGATGAACAGATAAGTACAGTGTATTGTTTATTAATAAAGTTGCAGTTGTTGGCAGATTGCATTGTTTTAAAGGGGAAAAAACACTCAGGTTGTAACAGCAACTCTGATCATCATACCATGTCATTATGTTTTGTCCCTTATATGTTACACTGCTGTTATGTTTTTCAATTACGCTTGTGTGTTTCAATGCCTTCAAGTTTAAAAATCCTTAAGTTCGACATCCTTATATAGCTTATAAAATGAACAAAAGGAAATGATTTAATCCTCCATTACTGCACTAATGGGACAAATGGGTTTAATGATTCACCGTCACAGCTTTTATAAAAGCATCCTCGTCTTCAGAGTTATACATGCTCCTCCGCAGCCTTTTCTTTGTTGTTTTATTTTGCGCATGATGTAAAGTTTTAGTGAAGTTGCCAGTTATGTTAACAAAATTTAATTTAAACATGTTCAGTGAATTCATTAACGGCAAAACAACTGTTTGGTTTTGGTTACTTTATACTGACAAAGTGAATAAACATGGGCTCCAGATGTGCGCCAAATAAGGCTGTATTGTGGTGTGTACTAGCAGTGCATGAAACATTTGGTTTGTATCACTGTAAAGCTACAAAAAAAAAAAAAAAAAAGACAAAATTATTGACACAGTGTAGAAAGAAAGGACTCTTCACCCTGATCGATTGTCCTTACAGTCCTGTAATTCAGTCCTCTTGAAAACGTGAGCAAATGTGCACATATGTCATACACCATCGTTGATGCATCAAATAGCATTAAATATCAGCTAAAAGAAGTACAGCTACATGATGACTGCAACCAATCAGAACAGAAAGATAGATTATACTGTAAGGCTAGAGATGCTATTACTGCTATTACAGGTGGGACCACGTAGTGTTCGGAGTCTTGCTCAAGGACCCTTATTGAAAGTGAACTATTTTGCCTTACTGTGTTTGGCACACAGAAGGAATGTTAACCCATCCGTGCAGTGAAACACACACACCAGTGAACACTAGGGGGCAGTGAACACACTTGCCCAGAGCGGGGGCAGCTCCAAACCACGGGGTCCAGGGAGCAGTTAGGGGAGGTCAAGGTGCTCAAATCGTGTCTTGCCCTGGGTGCGTATCGAACCCGCGACCTTCCGGTCACAAGAACGGTTCCCTGACCACTAGGCCACGGCTGCATAGTGGCAGGCTGCCCAGACCAGGAATCGAACCCAGGTCTCTCACATTGGAGCCAATGATGTTACCACTGTACCACACTAACCACACTAAATGCACAATAAGTGCAAACATGTTTCTTTGTTTGTTTTTGTACTTGCCTATACCAATTACAATATCACACTTATCTCTGCTGCATTCCTTTATGATCTACTGGTGGGAGAAAGAGCAACAGTGCATTTTGATTTTAATGTGTTTTGGCAACTCGTGCATTCATTTATCAGTTTGTTTAATAATTCAGTATGCCCGCTTTGAAAACTACCCAATCCCCTGCTTGGCTCCTTCAGCCAAGCGTTTTAAATCTCCCATTTTCTGATTAATAAATTTATTTCATTTTATCTTTTGCCATAAATATGATGCTAACAGAATAGACTGCATATAAAGTGTGCATAACCCAAAAGAATTAAAAGGCTCTTTGCTCTGTATTGCCCTCGAGTTTTCTTCCTTAAATACATTCAGATTTAAATTTTCATTCATGCACATGCTCTTGTATAAAGTGATTTACAATTGTGCGTTGTTTCTATCAATAACTACATCCTGAAACAGGTTCACTAGGTCACAGACTAAGAGTACCATCTGTAGAAAAACAAAGAGGAAAAGCAGTGAGATTAGTGCAGAGTTTTTATGTTTTGTTTTGTTTTTTTACTCAAATTTGAGTGCAAATTTATGTATGTCACACATTACATTTACACACAAGTACATTAAACCTATTTGATATGCTAGCTGTATTTATAAAACTGTTCACTTACAGAACAGACAAGATGGCCATAGAAAAGAAAAGCTGCCAAAACAGCTCTGACCCATTGAGGCAATGACTTTATGAGACCTCTGAAGGTGTGCTGTGGTATCTGGCACCAAAAGAATACCAACAGATCCTTCTGTGGATCAGACTAGATGGGCTAGCTTTACCCCCTTCCCATCACATCCATGAGGTTTGGGTGCCCATGACCCAGTTGCTGGTTCACTGTTTGTCTCTCCTTGGACCACTTTTGATAGGTATTAACCAATTTATACAAGAAAGTTTTCTGCTTCCAGCACATCATCTTTAAGAACTGACTGTTATATGCCTTAACGAGAGCCGTCTGTCATTGGTTTTGATTTGCCTTGGTTTAATCTGAGTATAATGGCATGCAAATGATTGCTTTGTTTGCATTGTTGCACAGTCACCTTTGTAGATAATAATGTCGTTTTCAGAAAGTGTAGGTCTGTGACTTGGCTTTTACCATTTTTATTTAGTTTGATTTTGAAAAAAAATATTTAGCTTGATTTGTTTCCCCAGATTAACCCCGTAGTAGGAGAGGAGCCTCAATGAATGAATGCACTAATGTCCGTGTTTATTTACTTTGACTTATTCCTTTACAACATTACAGTCTGATTTTTAAATCAAGTGAATTTGGAAACTAATATTATTTAGCTTTGATGGAGCAGGTTTCCAGTGGAGAAGAGCAAGTTTTTTTCTGTACAGTAGAAGGTAACCATGGCTTCATTTTCATTTGGCTGGATTTCCTGGTGGTTGTGACTGTCCATCAGGATCAGGGCATAAACAAGTTAACATTCGACCAGCGGTTCTCAACCTTTTGCAAGCCGGGCCCCCCTAAAGCTGGTTCATTGCAGTTGGAACTGTGTGTTTGATTTATTGTAATAAACTTGAGGTGAAGGACAACAGAACAACAGGTTGGTAGTCAGGACTTTTTACTGAAAATTGAACAGCTCACCGAACATGCCATGAACACAATGACACGCACCACACGCACCCGGACCTCACACACCCTTCTGCACGCCCTGCGGCCTTAACCTCTCTAGTGCCACCAACATTCCCCTCATCCTAGCCTACTCGCGCCCATGAAAGTGAACTATTTTGCCTTACTGTGTTTGCACACAGAAGGAATGTGACCTCCGCATTCAACCCATCCGTGCAATGAAACACACACCAGTGAACACTAGGGGGCAGTGAACACACTTGCCTGGAGTGGGGGGCAGCCCCAAACCATGGCGCCCGGGGAGCAGTTAGGGGAGTTAGGTGCCTTGCTCAAGGTGGGGATCGAACCCGCGACTTTCCAGTCACGAGACCGGTTCCCGGTATATATAGACACACACAAATATATATATGTATATATATATATATATATATATATATATGCGCAACATTTACAGAAAACAAAGTTATTGTACATCTTAACTTGCCTGACAACATTCCATCATCATAATCATTTATATAGTAGTGCCTTTCACAATCCCATGGATGCTTTAAATAAGAGTTACAGGGAACAGTAGGAAGAGTACTGTGAAGCAAAGAAAAAAGGAAGAAAGTTTCTCATATGAGCTTTGAAAGAAGAGAGAGTGAAACAGTCATGGATGGATCATGGCAGAGAATTCAAAAGTTTTGAGCAGTGGCTCTGAATGTACAACTACCCTCAGATGACAGGTTAAATTACAGGGCAATCAGAAGTTCAGAGCCAGAAGATCTGTTGGAGGGTGCTGTAGGGACTGTACAAATGATTTAGCTCACCGAATTAGAAGAAGGCAAGACCATGTAGACCACTGAAAGTAAGAAAAAAAGATTTTATATTTAATTGAAAGACAGCTGGTAGTTGTTGTAGAACAGGTGTGATGTATGTGGTGTCTTTGATGAGTGTAAAAAATAAGGGTGTTGACTGACACTTTGGGATTAGTATCAGAAAAGAATACTACTCTTTGACTCTTTGCACACACCCCATACCCTCTACCATATTCGATAAGTACCACATCCATGTCATGTCTCAACGGTCTCCTAAAGAGGTAAAAAGGTTATAAGGTGGGGGAAAGTGTGTTCATGGGAAGAAATGGAAGAAGCAACCGTTTTCACAGTCTTAAAGTTAAAACCTGTATCTAAATTCTTCATACGTATAAATCTCTGAATTTAATTTTTCAGAATGTGGCTCTACTGTTTTGTGTGTTAGTACAATATTTGAAATAATGTCTGAGTATCTGTGAAGTTTCTATTCCGACTCCACTATAGGTCGTGAAGGTGCTCAACCTTCTCACAGCGCTCTACCGGATTTCATGTCTATGTGAAATGTAGCATCCCGAGTGTGTGTTTGGTTTGTAATATGAGGCGTGTTGATTTTGCTGTACATGACCTCCTGGGTGGGTCACATGTATAAGGAGCGCTGACGTCTCTGAGAGAATGCCTAAGAACCCTGGTTCCAGCACAGGATATTTTTACATGCAGGAATGTTGTATAAATTTTTTTAATTGTTTGTGCAAATTTAGAAGTGTTAGAATGAAGAAAAGATAACGTTAGTAAAGCAATTAAAAAGCAGCTGATATCAGTGATAAGATTGGCCTGATGGGTGTGGCCAAATATGCTAAATAAGGACTTTTGATTGACGGCTCACAATTTCAGAGTCTGTTTTCGATGCCTTTTAAGCAGAAATAGGATTCAACCTCAATGTAGACATAACCACCTAAATATACAATGACACATTAGCTATGTTTGCGAGGTTGGTTTATGCTTCAAAGGTTAAATTTTGCTTAGATTTTAGCCAGGCTATCTTTTGATTGCTCCATCAAATTTTATTTGGAATATTAATATATATGGCTTATTGTTTATTAGGTTAGATGTTGCTCACTTGGTCAGATTTCAGCCAATTTTCAGTTTTTTCTTCATATTTAAAGAGACTCATGCAATGCATGGTTTTGACCAAGCTTAGATCCACCCATGTACCACCAAAAGTGAGAGAAATTATGAAGTTCATGTAGAAGTGCAAGACTATATAACAAATTGTCTCTAAGACCAATTTTATTACCATTAACCTGATTCTGTGACCATATGTTTCACTTTAAAACATTACCATGAGCATAAAATTTTGTTCTTATAAAGCTTCTTCATTTTGTTGCTTCACTGTTTTTATGTGAACATTGGGGACATCAGGGATTTGCCAGGAAAGTCATGATGAAGGCTTTAACTGCATTTCTTTAGCCTACTGGTTGATGGATGGCTGACTATATACGTCACGTCATTAAACCCTGCTACAATAATTAGGGCGCCCCCCCCCCTTCTGAACCTCCTGCCCTGTGCCCAGGCTGAAAGCAATTAATCAGTGTCCCTGCTTTAAACACATCAGATGTTGAAAAGTTCCTTTGGTGCAGTGATACACTCGATGTTGAAATTCTGTATAAATTCATCCTGTAATAGATTTCTACAGCTTTAGTGGAATATGAAGTCTTCTCTTTTCCACAAATGTGACTTGCTGTGCTAGGCAAACTGGCAACACATGAAGCAAATATACAAAAATAGGAAAATAAGATTCGCTACTTTATAAATATCATAAACTCAAAGCAAGACATCAGTAAGTCTTCATACTAAGCAAAATTAGCTTATTTCCAAGTTTAGATTATTGTTTTATATTTAGTTTTTAGATGGAAAATATCACAGCAATTCAGTTTAATTCAACTTTACTAGCATTATAACCATACGCGGTTCTACAATACACATGTTGTACAGGTAAAGCAGGTTGCTTGTTTTCCTGCTACAGAGTATCCTGAAGTTTTGTACCTCTTTTTATCAATTTAGTTTAGTCAAGTCAGTTTGTGTAATTGCGTTTTAATATAATAAGTATAAACAGTCCCCCCCTTATCAGCCTTCCCAGTTACATGTGTAGCAAGCTGCAATGTGTAATCTCCTCCATCCTGAAGACTTTCCTCCAAACTTACCTTTGTTACAAAGCAGTGACACTGGAGATTCCTACCATACATTTTTAATAAAGGTCTCCTTATAGAAAACTTCACCATATCGATGTTTACATGTTTTTATGTCCCCATACTTTGACTGAGCTGATGTTATACAACATTACTCAACATGTTAACCAGAATACAACAGTGCTGTAGTTTAAGTAGGTTATTGCTAAGAAGAATCGCATCTTCTCTCACACTCAGCAGTCCAATGTGACACTAATCCTCTTTATTCTTTGTCCCAGATTGACGCCTTTCACTGTGCTGACCTTATAGAGGGCCAGGCTTTGCTTGTGCTCTTACCCTGGTGATGTGGACATCTAAAATAGCAACTTTCTCATTGACAGGACCAGGTGTTAATAAAGTTGACCTGACAGCTTGAAAATATAGTCCTTTGAATAGCATATGAACAGTTATATTTCACAAAATGGTTGTTGCTGAAGCTTATTTTAAGTTGGTTTACAAGAAGAAGGTGAATCGGGTCATGCTAATCCAGACATTCTCAGCCATATTAGCATGTGGTTGATTTAACAATATATATATACCACATCCTTTTGTACACATTATGCACATTTATTTTAGTTTTGTTAGCTGCATTAGTATTTTGAGTCAAATGCTTACATTTTTCAAAAAAATATATGCTAAGTGGTAAAAAATATGCTAAGTGGTAGCTGCCAGTTTTATTTGTTGTTAGCCACATAGCATGTTTGGTTTAATAATTAATTTGGAAACATAAAGTAAATTAGAGAAACTAACGTAAGTGGCCACCAATTAGTTTGTAGATACAGTTAACTGACGCTAGTAGCCACCGATTAACAATATTCCTGAAAATTGACTCAAAGAGAATAGCCTCCAATTATTCACATGAATTTATGCTAATTGGTGGCTACTAGTTTTCAAACAGTGTTATTCACAATAGTATAGTTGTTCAAGCTGTTCATTTGGGAATAAAAAAGTTTTTTTATATAAATATTACATTTTATAATATAAACATAAGTTGAATTTGCTTTAAAATTCAAGGAAAGTTAACAAACCAAGACGAACACCTGCAGATATTCTAGTGGTGCTCATTAGAATGTACTATCTGGTGGATCTACTGTGCAGAAGATCTCGCATGGGGACCAATCAGGAGTGCACAGCTGCACAAGCCTTACTGATTAATCCTATAACCTGGAGCCAAAAGCCTAAGGCAACCAATTACAATGAAGCAGATCAGAAACACTTGAGAGGAGAGACAACCTGTACTGATGTTGTTCAAATGGAGGTGACAACCCCACTTACAACCAGTTGTCAACTTGGGGTAATCTTCTCAGCTACCAGTTCCTTCTCTGTCAGGCAAACTAGGCCCAGGGTAAAGTCCTCCTCTACTGTTAGGATAATCCTTTGGAATTTTCCCAGGTTCAATCCTAAGGTGTACTAACAGTCCTTTCTTGGGAACCTGCAGAGCTCTGAGGGTCAGAGAGGCACACATTACATTTACTGTATTCGATTTAGTTTAGTTAAAATACAGACACATTACTTGGTTAAATATATTGGGGATCATCAACATTAGCTGGATGACTAACATTAGCTGGCCACCATGTTGCTAAGCTACTCACTATTGTCCGCTGCTGCTGAACTGCAATTACAGTTCAAAATGTTGCATGAAGTATAAAGTCCACTGTACAGAACAGCCACTCAGGCTTGTAACTGTAAAAACGGGCTGCTATTTATGTGCTCTGATGGCAAACAAAGGACACACATTCATTGAGGCATGCATTTGCATGTCTAACCTCCACTTGCAAATCACCCCTTGCAAAGCATCACGATATAACTGCAGTATGACACCATACTACTGCCTAGTGAGACACTCGGTGGCATTCAAGAGAACCCTAGACATGGGTTATCTATGATTTATTAAAAAGTTTTTTGAGTGTTTTTTTTAATACATACATACATACATACACACACACGTGTATATATACATATTAAAAGAACATTTAAAAAAACACTCTGAAAGGAAACAAACCTTATTTAGGTTTGCATAAAATAGATGTTGATCCCATTCAGAGGTTTC
Organism: Duopalatinus emarginatus; assembly: GCA_028565595.1. Taxonomy (NCBI): domain Eukaryota; kingdom Metazoa; phylum Chordata; class Actinopteri; order Siluriformes; family Pimelodidae; genus Duopalatinus; species Duopalatinus emarginatus. The sequence continues at coordinate 17,955,777 of JAOVVF010000019.1, forward strand.
ATTTACATCATGTGACATTTAAGGCATTTGGCTGATGCTCTTATCCTGAACACCTCTTAGCAAACTAATCAGTTGCGGTTTAAAGGCCTTGCTAATGGGACCTTCAATGGCAACTTGGTGGTGCTGGGAGTTGAACTCACAACTTACCCATCAAGGTCTCATTTAAAGACACTTAACTACTATAAAATGTGTTAAAGAACCCATGATGAGCCCTTTTTTTGTCTTAAGCTAAACCAAGACTTGAGATAACTGTTAAACACCTAGTAGCTTCTAGATATTAGAAATAGATATTTGGCATATTTGGATAAATTATTGTTACTTAAAATAATAAAAAATAATTATTATTACTTTTTCTTATGACATTTTAAAACAAAAAAATGTAAGATGCACAACAATAAATTAAAAAGCACTCAGATCATGAATTTCCTGAGTTTCCCCCATGACTCACACACACCCTCCCGGCGATACACACTTCATGCTCTGCTTTTAATGCTGCTGCATGAATCACCGTCTCCAAACTCCTCAGCATGGGTTTGTGGGGCATTTCGACATATTGAATCATTTCGCCTGAATGATACATCACACATTCAGACACCGGACGCAAATTTAGGAAATCCATTCCAGTGCTTATTCATGACGTCATCCTTTCTAACTGCCATTTCCTATGCCTGAACAGAAAAAAAAACCCTCATCATGGTCTCCTTGTTAGTGCTTGAAATAAAACACTGTTTTATTTTTTTGGACCACAGTAATTTAAAGTACAACTTTTTATTTATTAAAGAATGTCATACCTACTATACATTTATAGTTAGATTTCATGTTATGGAACATGCAAAACAATTACTGTTAGCACTTCTCCCTTACTAGTCTTCAGTTAATATCAATAGCGGGGTGGGGAGTGGGGAGTGG
>JAOVVF010000019.1:17993204-18010031 GCA_028565595.1 Duopalatinus emarginatus
TAACTATAAACTTGTAAGTTTACATCAGTTGCATTGTTTTTTTCCCTCTTGCTGAACAGAAGCGTCCACCCCCTCAAGGTGAAGAAGGCCAGGAGGACTCACGCCCAAACAGTATGAACTCCAATGCATCATACCACTCCACTCGTGCTGAATTCGATCTCTCGAGTGAGCAGGAGCTCTCTGATGTCTCAGCTTTTAAGCAGGAAGAAGTTAGTCAGCCCACACAGGCTAAGTATGAGGAGGAAATCATGCTGCTTAGGGATGAGCTGCAGACCCTGAAAGTTGAACTTGATGAGTCGAGACTGGAGAACCAGTCCCTTCAGGCCAAACTTAACTCTCATACAGGGGAAACTGAAAATACAGATCTGTCAGAAAGCACAGCTAAGCTCAAGTCTAAGCTGGCAGAGGTGCAGAAAATGTACAAGGAAGTAACATTAGAGCTGGAAACCCTCCGGACAGAGAGGGTGAGAGTGGCACCTGCAGGATCTCCAACTGAAGATGATCAAGTAGTACAAAAGATTCAGTATTTGAAAAGCTGTCTTGAGCAGGAGGTTAAAGATCTGAAGACAAAGCTGGCCAAGTTGCAGGAAGAGAAGATGCAGGACACTCAGTTGATTAAAGAACTGAAGGCTCGGCTTGAGCGCGAGAGTCGTCAGATTATAGAGGATGAGCGTCAGGAACTGAAAAATTACAGCATCCTGGTGGAGAACATTAACCAGGAGAAAGCCCTGATGATCGAAAAGTATAAGGAAGCTCAGGACGAGATCAAGATTCTTCAGGAAGCCCTCCGTGGTACTGTGTCTGTTGAGGCTGCTGCTAAAGACTTTGATGAAATGAAGGCACAGATGGGCGGGGTGATTGAAGGACTCCAGAAGCGGCTGTTGGAGCTGTCGAAATCCTACAGCGACGCAAAAAATGAACTTGCTGATGCCCAAATCCAACTCCAGGCCAAAGCTGTGGAGACCAAGCAATTATCACAGGCAGTGTGTTTGACTAAAGAGCAGCACGAGGAAACATTGCAAGAGCTGACACTGAAGAAGAAGGAAACCGAAATCAAGTATCAGTCAGCGATGAAAGAGATTTCACAACTCAAACAGGATGCAGAAATTCAGGCTAAGTCCTCAGTGAGCATTGCAGATCACACTCAGGTCGTGGCCTCGTTAGGAAACACCCTCAAGAGTTTAGAATCCGAGGTGGAAGTCCTTAAACAGCAGCTCACGCAGAAGACCTCACAGCTGGATGCCTTACTTAACAGACCAACTGTGGAGAAGGCCACGACTCCAAACGATTGTGTTTCCAAAATGGAGCATGAGCAGATGAAAGAGTCCCTGCAGCGCAAAAGTAATCACCTTGCCCAGCTTCTGCAGGATGCTCTGAGGAAACAGGATGAGATGGCACTAGAGGTGACTGCCGCCTGGCAGGAGGTGAAGGATAGCAAGAATAAAAAAGAGGCAGCGCAGAAGATAGCAGTAGCAAAAGAGCAGGAGAATAACGTGCTGAGTGGAAAGTGCAGAGAGTCTCAGGATAGCATAACACATCTTAAAAAGCAGGTGGAAAATCATGTCCACTCTGAAAGAGAGAAGAATAAAAAGGTAAATACAATGACTGCTACTAGCTTTCATGCTTCATTTCTGCTTTTATGTCTGCTGTTTTTTTTCTTTCTTTAAGATTCCTATAGTTTTTATTTACTGTTTATCTTCATAATGTTAGGATGCCTTCTGCCTATCTATGCACATGCATCACAGCATGCATATCAGCTGGGTTGGTGATTCCCAATTATCAACATATGCACACAAGTGTCAACCAAAATATTTTGTAAATCTGGTGGCATTTTAAGTTCATTCTGATTAATGTGAACATTTACCCAAACCTTTATTAAAGACTGTTAAATAAGGCCCAATGTTGATATCACTTTACTCACCCAGTTCAAAACTGGAGCACATTAAAGTAGACTTTACCATGAACAGGCTGCTAAACTTTATTTCCTGCTCATGTCTTATATTATATGTTTTTGGGGTTTTTTTGTTTGTTTTTTAAGATCGATGATCTGTCAAAAGAGGTGGGGAAGTTGAAGGAGGCCCTGAACAGCTTGTCCCAGCTTTCATACACAACAAGCAGCCCAAAAAGCAGACAGCAGAGCCAGCAGGTCGACACGCTCCAGCAGCAGATCAAACAGCTGCAGTATCAATTGGCTGTGAGTTTAAAGGCTTCTCTTTTTTTTCCCTTTACCTCTATTTTATAGTAAAATAGCCAGATAATTTAGTATGAAGGTAAATATATTTGATGATACAAAATTACAGTCAAAAAAGGGATATGTAAATGTGAGAAAGCTTAAACAGCTAAACTCCTCTGAGAACCGCCCTTATTCTTTATTTCAAGGTGTAGTATTTGTGTTCCACAGCATGTTGCATGGCATCCCAGATGTGTTTGATAACGATGAGATCTGGTGGCATAGGTGGGAATGGCAAAACCCCAAACTTGGAGCGTTCCTCTAACTATAATTTGGCATCTCTAGACCTGTGTGGACAAACCCATTAGAATAAATGCAGGATATGAACAGGTGTAACTCATCAGAAAGGAGGCACACATAACGTTCACCTTTCAGAGACATTTGTAGACATGTCAGGGTCCAATGGAATGCCAGCTAAACAAACCCTATACTATTATGGAGCCACCATTAGCACATCTTCATAATCTCATAATCAAGGTATTACTAAATGGCTAATCAATACTGATGGTCCTATTTTAATAATATTACACTGACTGTTTATGAAAGGTAGCAGCAATAACAGTACATATATATAGTTACTGATGCGTTATTACATTTCTTTTCACCACTTTTGTTTTAAAACAGGAGTCTAAAAAGAGTCACCATGAAATTGTTTCTGTGTACAGAATGCACCTTCTCTACGCTGTTCAGGTTCGTACTTATTTTATTCCTGTGTATTTCTATATAAAAGTAATGAAGCATGAAAACATAAACATATAGTGAAGAATGAAAACAAGAACAGTTTTACCTGTTACTTCAAAAGTAACAAAGCTAAGACATGTTTATTTCAGTTCTTTCGTTCAGGAGCTAAAAGACACTTATTACTACTAGTTTAGCCTAACATTATGCATGTGTACCTCACAAGACGTCAACTGCATCTGAAGTATTATATTGTACAAAAGCAAGGTTTATGAAATAAAAGTCGATATTAAAATTAACAGATCAATTACAGGTTGTCATCCATCTCCCACTCCAAGTAATGTTAGACATCAGTATCTGTGCGACTAATGTTAGATTCAGTGTTTGAGGTGTTAGTGCCCAAGTACAGTGAAGTTTGCATCCCTCGTGGTTATTGAAACTTTAACTTGCACTTCATCAAGATTAAAAAAAAATTTAACTCAGCATTTCAGAGGCTAGTCCACGTTTACATTTAAGTTTGACTGTACTGAACTTTAACGATGGTAGTTAAAGGTACATAGTTTCTATATACCTGGCACCATGGCATGTTTATTGAAAGTGAAAATGACCTATTATACAATATATCCACATCTACTGTATGTTGTGGATGTTGAACTATGTGCTGAGGAGGAACGATAAAGCTATGACCATTTTTAACTCTGCAACCGTTTTCTGTTTGTTTGTTTTTTCCAAATCCAGGTTTAAATGTAGTGCCATGTCATGTCAGAAACCACATCAGCAATTCTTTTTTAAATACTGAGCAGATGTACACATTCAGATTTAGTTAAGTACGGCGCTAGAGTGTAGGCTGTAAGCTTTCTTTACGTGGCACTAGGGCAAAACTAAAAAAGTAAAATTCATTAGCATTTGAGCTAATCTGGAAAACAATATACTCTAATTTTAATTGTTTACTTTAAAAAATTAAGACATGAACTATCATGCAATTTTACCTTTTTGTATATTTCAGGGTCAGATGGATGAAGATGTACAAAAGGCCTTGAAACAAATTCTGGTGATGTGTAAAATACCATCAGAGGACAAATGAAAGTGCTGATACGCTCCTCCAGTGCCTGCCTAAATAACAGTGGTATATGGATATCACTGTACTGAGAATGTGCTTTAAAAAGGAATCGTCAGTCCGTCCTTCATCTCAGAGAGGGAAGTGGGGAAAAGGATGACGAGCAAGAATTTAGTTATGAAAGCATCAGACAATCAAATAAAAAATGAAGCAGTGATATTATGCTTATTGGTACATAGTATACACCTTATCTTATAATTGGAACTGTTTTTGTGTGCATTCATACATTTTGATATTTTGAATAAGAGTGCAGGTTTTGTTACTTCTGTCAGCATATGTGGTTGAAATACAGCAGAGAACTGAAATTTACATGAAATGCTACATTGTGAAAAAAGGCAGAGTTTAAGTTACATTTCATCAGCTGATATCACCATTTTTATTTTCACTAGTGTAGCTCAGTGTATTAAATACTGTTTCTTTGCACAAGAAAATAGTAAGGTCAGCTACACTAGCCAGTTATCAGAGTGTAGCCCAACACTGCCAGCTATCCGGTTAGCTAATATTAAACTTGCAGGCTAACAAACTGCTAAACTGTTGCCATTTTTTCGTATTTAAAATTAGTAGCAACATTTGGTAATGTAAGCTAAACTATTACGGTGAGATCACACAATCATGTTTGGATTGGCTGATTAGATCTTATTTAAGCTCCACCCTTTTTGCTTGTCCCTTGACAAAATCAGTGAGTGAATTTAATGAATGAGGACTTGGTACAGTGGCATTCGTTTATTTATTTAAAATAACGCAAATTTGCCAGTCATGAAAGGTTATTATTCAGCAAAGTGTGTAAAGAGGCCTAAAGAAATTTAGCCTTTTGACAGACATGCAGCAGCATGAACCAAAACTGTGATGTCTGTGTGTGACGGTATGATTTTATTATTTTTTCCCCATTATCTGTACAGAGCTAGGAATAGAGCTAGCACCTCAGCCGTGCCATCAGGTGAAGAGTAAAGAAAAGCAACTTGATAGTGAGATGACAAAATCACACTCATAACCAGGTTAGAAATCTTCATATCAGTTGTGTTGGTTGTTCAAGACACAAAGTACAGTGGATATAAAAAGTCTACACAAATGCCAGGTCTTTGTCATGTAAAATATTTTGATGAATCATTTCAGACTTCTTTTTACTTTTAATATGAACTATAGTACAATTCAGTTAAAAAAAAAAAAAAACTGAAAACTTTTAGGGGAAAAAATAAAAATATGTGTTGCATAAATATTTACATACACTTGTTGTGGGGATGTGACAGTGTTAAACTTGAACACATCGTCAGTAATACACACCTGCCATCAATTACAGCAATTCTGATTAAGCCCATATAAATTCAGCTGTTTTATTTAGTTAGATCATGCAGCAAAAGCCATGGTCCACAAAGTGTACAAAAGCATCAAAAAGATCTTATTGTTGAAAAGTATCAGTCAGTAGAAGAGTACAAAAAATTTCAAGTCATCAGATACCATGGAACACATTGAAAGAGGCTCATCAACAAGTGGATAATATATGGAACAACACTGACATTACCAAGATGTCCTTCCAGAATTTATGAAAAGGCAAAAAAAAACATTTTTGTGAGACTTCCAAGTGGCGTAGAGCAACATTAAAGGACCTACAAAAATTTCTGGCAAGTACTGGTTATGTACTACAAGTGAGAACAATTTCCTCTTTTCTTTATATTTATGGGCTGCCTTTTCTTATAAAGTAAAACATCCAACCCTGGCTACATTTAATACATTTAGTCCTACTTCATGTCTAATGAGGCCAAGGTTAAACTTATTGGCCATAATTCCAAAAGGTATGTTTTGAGTGAAAACAATGTTGCACAGTTTGACAGATCTGGAGCGCTTTTGCAAGCTACAGTGGGTGCAGATTAACAAGATGCACCAGGCTGACCCCTTCCCAAAAACTGAATTCTGTCATAAAATATAAGGTGCTTCAACAAAGTATAAGTTTAAGGCAATGTAATGCATTTTTATGCAACCATATTATTTATGCGTGTGCGTGTATTTATTTTTCCTTCTAAATTAATTGTTTGTACAGATTCAATTTAAGATAATTCTTTATCCTGGTCATTTTATACATAACAAAAACCTGCCATTTTAATAGGAGTTGTAGAATTTCTATATCCACTGTATACTTGCTAGTTGCTGCTAGCTGCTTAAAAGAAGAGCAGATGCTAACTTTAAAGTGCTAGTAAACATGCAGTGCTTTTTGATTCCATGTCTACATTTCATTCTGTCTGCATTTTCAGTGAGCTTTTGGACCTAACAAATCAGTGCTAATATTTTATACATCCAATGTCAGCTTTCCAAATTACTTACTTACTACTTATTGGACATTAGCAGAACCTACCTAACCTAACCTACCTACCTGATACCTGGCTACTAAATAAATATCAAGAGCTGACAACAGTTTTTAGGAGGAGGATAGGATATTTAATAAATTAATACATGTAATAATCTTCACTGCCAGATAGCTAATAAGGTAACATTTCAGGATATTTGCCATATTCATAAATGTTCATGATTTTCACTGTTAACAATAGCTATATAACGACCATCAGCTGCCTGACAGGACTTCTATGTAATGTGTATAAATGTCCAGAATCTTTAATGCTGATGCTAGCTTAGTGGCTAATATTGAAAACTGTATGAAACAAAAAACTCCTTTGAGCGCAAAAACACTACATAGTGGCCATATATGGATTCAAAGACACGCTCACAGACATGAGCCTTTGTAGATACTTTGTAGCAAAGTAACTTACTTGATACATGTAACTTAATGGTAACTAAACCTGTACCTGCCTCTAGCATTGGCATTGTTGATTTATTGTATATGTTAGACAACAGTACTGTCTCTCACTTTATTTTGTCTGTGTGGAGACTGAAGTCAAACAAGTTGGCTGTGTGGTAATGTTAGGGTTCATGCTCGGTTCCTAGTCATCTAAATTGAACAGTTTGTAATATGACACTATTTGAGGTAGCCTAAGTTTAAAGAGTTGTCTTCACTAGCTAATAAACCTCAAACTATATTGAGTTAGTGATCTTACAGTAGCCTTTTAGGCAGTTTCGCTAGCTGACTAACAAGCTGTCGATTGTGTTTTTTTTGCAGCAGACTATGATAGATGTGGAAACAGTGTGTACAGGAAAATAGATTTATATGGTGCCAGCAGATGCATTTGACAGAATGTTGCTTAGGGCTGCGGGAGGCTTTAGCATCATTGAAGCTTTAACAGAAATGCCCATGGAACAGATGCACTATACGTACGCAGCAATTTCTCTCTTCAGTCCTGTTTTCAATGCCAGCTGAAGTCCAGGACATAAAAAGTGTGTGTCCATGTGCCTATGCTAATTCATAAGGCCTGTTAGGAAGCACTGTTTGTCCTGTCCCACTTATTTAAACCAGACTTAACAGTGGCTGCATACCGTTGCAGTATTTTGAAGTGCACACTAGCTGCATGTCAGTCACATGGTGTAGACATTTTTTCAGTATTAGGTTTTCATATTTTATGTTTGGTAACCTTTTTTAATCATATGGACGTGTAAATATTTACAGTGTAAACATGCATCACAGGGTTCATACTGACAGTAGGACAAGTGCTTTTCAAATATATATAACACACTGAAGCTTTGTTAATTTGGGGTTGTAAAGTCCTCAAAGCTCCCAGTGATGGTTGTGAGTTGAACCCCAGGACTGATATCTTAAGCAAGACCCTACACAGTCAACTCATAAAACGGTGTGTAGATTGTCTCATTGATATGAGCAAGAGCAAAAAATAAATATAGACATTAGGCAACTCAGACAATAAACCTGTGTGTAAACCTGTAGCCACATTGAATAGTAATAGTAAGGGCTAGCACCTAGATTAGCTGTTAGTTTTAATTTGTTTTATTTAGCATTAGCTAACCTTTTTTTTTATTCTAGCTAGCTAGCAGAGTTTCAGTTATTGTCTTTGAAAAGAGACTTGGACATGATTTGGGGTTTTTTTTATAAATAAGAATAAATGATTAATGAATGCATGATACTTTAGTAAATATGAATTGAGTATATATGAATTCTTAGTGTCCTTATGTGCAATAAAAGTGACTGTGGAGGACCTGGTCAGTGTGAGGGGTTCATTGAACAGATATTTATCTTTATCATATATGGTAAAGTGTGCTGTTAATCTTTATCTTTACTGGAAAGTGAGGAAGAGGACAATCCAGAAGTGTTTTAGTGCAGTCCTGGGGTTTAAACTCACAACCTTTTTGTTAATAGCGAGAATCACCACTGTCCAGCCTTACAGCCATCTTTAAAAAAAAAAAAAAAAGGTTACTGTTTTTTCCAGTTCTGGAAAATGCAGTCCTCCTACTCTGCCTATTTCAGTATTGGTTCACAGACACACACAGAGAGGCTCACTAACTCCAGTCTGACTCCAGGGCCTGTTTAGCTGATAAGTTGGATCAGGTGTGTTAAAACAAAGAAAACACCAAATTATCCCAGGCAGGAGGACTGTAGGACTTCAATTTGTTTTCTGTTCCATCTCAGTCATCCTCCATGAGTGGTAGGGTACATATTGCAAAATTGATTTAAAGATGTGTATTTTTGTGTGTGTATTTTTGCGTTTTTTTTCCCCCGGCATGTGTGTTTTGGTTTTTTTTTCTAGTTAATAAAACTCTGTAAATTTGTTAAAGTGTCTTCAGTGTATTTTGACATTGGCATGTTCATGCCTGTCAGACTGGTTTGAATATGTATATAACTTCTGGTCTTAACTTTGGGAATTTCACATACAACAGTCTCTAAGGTTTACTCAAAATGGTGCAATAAAGAAAAAACATCTAGCAAGCAGTAGTTCTGTTGATGGAGCAGAATTATGACGAGCAGAAAATCATCTCAGTATGCACAACACATCAAACCTTAAGGCAGATGGACAACAACAGCAGAAGACCCATGTCTGGTTCTACTTCTGTCAGCCAAGAACATATAGCTGAGCATAACTGGGCACATACTCACTAAAAGTCTAGAAACACATAACCTGGTCTAATTAATCTCACATTTTGGACAATCTCACAACATGCATTGACCAAATTTGGGGCAAACAGCGTGAATCAGTGAATCCATACTTGTTAATGCAAATTAATCACCTGAATGCCAAATGAGAGTGAGCTCAATGTTTTTTCAGTGGGCTTCCTTGTCACCAGACCTGAATCCAACAGAACACCTTTGGGACAGGGTAGAACAGAAGATTTGCAGCATTGAAGAATGCTTGACCAATCTGCATGAATTACATAAAGCAGACCTAAAGCAGGAACATTTTCCAACATCTTGTGGAATTCTTGCCATAAAAAATTGCTGTGTTGAGAGCAAAGGCCCACAAAATTAGAAATCTGAAGTTTCCAGGTAACTGCACTATGTGCTGATTGCTTAACACAGTTAAACCCAAAACCTAAACTTTTCCCCAAAAATAAGTTTACAATTTCCAGTCTAATTTAATAATAAATATCCTGTTTGTATACATTTCTCTATTTCATTAATAGTACTCTGTTGTCTAATGAATGTGTTTACAGATAAATACCTATTAGAAAAGAATGAAAATGTTAAAGTGAAAAATTCCACTTAAATTAACCTAATGTAAAACTACACATTCAAACATTTCGATTAAGAACAATCAATTTTATTAAAATGACATCTGAATAAATCAGATCATATTTTTTTGCGATAGATAGATAGATAGATAGATAGATAGATAGATAGATAGAACTCATTGAGTAGGTGAAGAACTGTGCCTATTTTAATAAGACTAGATAAGACTACAGATTTCTGCTATCTAAAAGTAAGGGTTTTGTTGTTGCTTTAGTTTGATATTTTAGGATTTTGCAAATGTTACTAATGCTATTTATCTGGAAGGATGTGCATCAAGAACAACCGTTATTTTAATTATGTAATTACTTTTAAATGGTAGTAATTTGCTGGGGCTCAGTGCTTCTCTCTGTTACCTGTGTGATGATTCTGCAATACTCATAGTCAGACCTTTTACAACTAAGTCTTTCCAGGAAGACCAATTACCACAATAGGACCCATGTGTTTGCCTGTAGCCCGAGGCAGCGGACTATCAATAATGATGAATAGCAGTGAGTCGAGGTTCCAGCAGTTCAGGCCTGAAGTGCTTTTCATATCTCCTAATACATTGGTCTCTGATTCTTTTATACAGTCCTTAAGAAAAAAATTGTAATATTTGGTCATTTGGATCCGAGCTTCATTTTCATTCAGTTAGTAGAGTGGCATGGCGATGCCTTCAGGTTCTCACTGACCTCTCATGTTCACTATGCACGTGTAGAAATCCATAAATTGGCCTGTTTTCTTCTTAGATGTAGTGCCAAGCTGATTTCCCGGTAAGGTCGGTGTTATACTTCAGTTGCCAATAGCGTGGTTTACAGGTTCAGACCAGCTGCTCCAGCCAAAAACCAGGAAATCAAATCGGATCCGCTCATGCTGAGAAGTTTGTAGCAGGCCCGACTTCCTCTCAGTCCCCAAACTCAAATGAATAATAAATATTTTATTGTTTTTATTGTTTATTTTATTGTTAATTATAAAATACTAAGTTGAATTATGGGATCTTGTAAGTAGTTTAACAGTTTTTTCCCATTATTTTCTAATAAATTAATAAATTAGTAAGTAATGTAAGATTTAATATGACATATATCACATAATGTATATTATTAAATATTAAATAAATGTAAATTAAATATTTAATATTGTAATAAGTAATAATTGTATTTGTAAAAGAAAAATGTGCCAGAATTATGCCTTAAACTAAAATTGTGCATTTTCAAACTATGTTTAAGTTTTGACTCTGATCATTTCAAAACAAATAAGGTCATGTCATTTAAAAAGTTTTTATGTCTGTTACTACTTTTGCCTAAACAGACTATTCTTTTACTTACAGATTATAATATGCTTAGATGTTCTGATTTCATGCCTGTCATGGCATTCATAATCTTACCAGTGTATTGTCTTTGCATGACAACTGTTGTCAAATATAAAAAATAGCATATGAACAATATGGTTAATAATAATAATAATAAAGTATATATACTGTAGATATCATCAAGTTCCTATACATGCAGTTCTCAGAGGATCCACTAGGTGGAAGTGTGGCCATGTTTTCCTGCTCTGATGGAATAAAACTATTTGGAAAAATCTATCCATGGATGAGGGTTGCACAATATATCATTTGTTAAACATTATACTAATAAACGTAACGTTAAACGTAAATACTAATATTGTAGCAACCAACATAACAAAAATTTTATTTATGTTTTTTTTTAAATGTGTAATACATAATGTAATATAATGTATTTTGCTACTGAATGCTGTGTAATCCAATGTCACAGAATCTAGAATAAATGTGATTTTGTCACATTTAACCAACATTCCTTAGTTTGTTGGGTTTTTTTTAAATCATTTTTAAAGTATATCTAGTGCTTTAATACTCATATATATAATGTCCAAGCCTAAAAACCCGACTCACAATATTAATACTCACAATATTGCAAAGACTTAAATATGGCTACTTTCTTTATTTCAGACTTGAGTTTACATTTTTCTTACCCAGAAATGAGCAAAACATCACAATAAAATATTGCACATTAAAATCTTGTTTGATTGAAACAAATTATGATTAGGGTATGTGAATTTAACATGATTCTAAAAGGTGTTTATATACACAAAGTAAAAAGCTTCATGAAAGCCAGATCAAGTAAATATTTGAGAAACAAAAGATCTGTCACCCCTTCGTTGCTGTGAAATAGGTTGTAACACTGCATTTAATGGAGTGGTTCTGAATTTTTTTTAGTAAATAGTAATTGTTTTAAAAAGCTATAGATATAATTTTTGAGATATTAAAGTACTATTCAGTTGTACAGTTGCACTGTGTATAGCTTAAATGTAAGACCAGTATTTTCAAACCTTTTTTGTCTGCCATGACACATTTTGCAAAGAAAATAATCACACTTCCCACCATTGACCCTGAGCTCTAAAAATGTCATGTCACATACAGATCCATATATCACATGTAATATATTTCAGTGCAGGTTGTGAAAAGCCTGGGCTAAGGTTTAAAACCCTTCCTGTGTTTAAGAAAGTCATCTGGTAACTGTTACTATACAGCATCACCTAACTGATGTAAGGATGAGAGTGCTTAAGCATCAGAAATAACAGAAAAATACTGTAAACCTATTTATATCTATGTCAAGGATCTATGTATATCTGTATGTATGTATGTATGTATGTGTGTATGCATTAATATATATTCATTGTTATGGGGAAGTTTCCTGTAAAGAGCTATTTATTAAAAACATTCATGAAAGGAGTGTCTATTTTTTGTCTTACTAAGTTGATGAGAGAAAAAAGGGATGCTGGTGTGGGTATCACTGAGTGATGTCTCTTTTACAGACAAGCCAGTGATAAACAGTGGGTCAGATCAGGCTTCATCACCACACTGTTGACTGATATTTTGGAGTTTTTTGGCAAAAATTAAATATACATTACTTAAATTAAATTAATTAAATCTACTCTAAAATAGCTCTTGTAAAAATCTGATTTGAAAATCTTTTTTAAACATATTCAGTAGGATCAAAAAGCCTGTAAGTCAACTTTAAGTGCTTTTGATTTGAAATGGAAACATCTAGAAGCAGTAACTGTTTAACTATAGAGTATTAAACCAAGCAAAGTCACAGAGAAGGTGTGCTGAAGTGCATAGTACACTACACAGCACTACAAAGTCTCAAATTGCCTCTAAAAGCAACATCAGTACAGGAATCAGAATCAGAAGTTTGAAATGAGTTTCAATAGCCGAGCTTCTGCACACACGCCTAGGATCACTATGAACAAGTGTCAGCTGGAGTGGGGTTTAGAGCACTGCCACTGGATGAATCTTCGGTCTGGCGAATCCCAGGAGAATGAGGTCTACTGAAATGCATAGTGCCAGTATAAAGTTTGGCGAAAGATGGATAACTGTTTGGGAAAAGACACTTTACTGATTAAGCCTTGCTGTGGCCCTGTGTATAAAGAAAGGTTCATAAAGGCATGGCTTGATGGGTTTGTTTTGAAGCTCCAATGACCGACTCAGAGGCCTGACCTCAACCTAATCATGAGCCAGGCCTTCTCATTCAACCTCAGTGCCTGATTTCATAAATACTCTTTTGATTGAATGGGCACACTTTCTTGTAGACACACTCCAAAATCCTGTAGAAAACCTTTCCAAAAGAATGAAGAATTTTATGGCCATAGTTTTGGAATAGGATGCCCATATAGGTCTGCTTGTCCATATACTTTTGGCCAGGTATTGTTTAAAATTACTAAGTCTATTCATTAAAAAAGGTCTAATGCAGCTAATAAACTAAAATAAAAAAAATGACACTTCAGTAAAATCCTGTGATTAATGACCTTAAATGAAGTACACAAGGCACTAAAGGTAGGCTTTTTTAAATATGTTATAAATGAATAGCTGCAGGTTGTCATGTTATAAGAACACAGAAAGACTTTCTTGTAGTGGAAAAACTTACACCCCTTTACAAAGTTCTGAAACTGGAGACTCCTTCTATAATTGTCTATCAACCATAACCTTACAGAGAACTTCACCATGTCAATGATTATGCATATCTGTTAAATGCTATTTAAAATCAGTATATAATTTACATTACAATATGTGGCACATCTGCCATACAAGTTTCTGTGAATGCGCCACATGTTGAAATATTATAAAATGGAAGTGATTTATATTTTTATTTATAATCAAATATACGATTGTGATGATGTGATTAAATGGGCTGTGGGTCTGGGTAGTCTATCCTCTGGCCCAAAGGTGTTCCATACAAACCTGAGATCTTTCTGGCTGTATCAGTGTGCCCTGTCTTGACCTGCCACCAACACACTCCAAACTGTTTCCCTAACGACGTCCACATCGGGTTCCTATGAAGCTAAATGGAACCATATGGACTAAATATATTTCAAAACAGATGGGATTGTGCTATTAATGACACAGTACGTCAAGACCCCCTCTCTTTTCCTGGTTTTCTTAACATGTTGGGGCTGAAAAGACTGACAGAATAAAAGTTCTCGGACTTGGTTCAGGAAAGGTGAATCCATTTAACACATGGATGGCGCTTTTGAACTTCCTATGATCTGGCAAGCTAATAGCTCTGTTGCACCAGATTTGTCAAGATTCAAAAGAACAGAAGCCACATTCAGAGTGACTTGAAATGTAGCAGGAGAGCTGGCTCAAGAAGACGCCGGGGGGTTGGGGGTGCCCAGTGAGGCATGTTCACAGCCAAGTGACAGGAAATTTATGGGAGCACTTAGGCATGTTGTGTAATAAGAACGAGGGGAGAAAAAAGTCAAACCCTGGTCTATGAGTGGCTTATTAAAAAGGTGAGAAGTGACTGTACTGTCTGGACGAGTGGAAATAATTGTGCTCTTAAAAGTGACTTCAAAAGGCCAGTCGTGTCACTGGAGAATCGTTAGCCATGAAGGAAGCCCAAAGAGGAAGTAGTTCGTGAAGGCTTGCATCTCTATCTGCATATGCTGGATCAAACCGTCTGCTCTCCCAGAGCGAAGAGCTGTGTACGCCACATGTCTCACTGTCCTCGCACGTCCATCCGTTTATGTGGAGCCTCTGAAGCACATTCGCATCCCTTCTGTGGTTTCAGCTACTGGGATGCAAACACTTCTCAAGCTTGGCTTGGACTAATATTTGGTTTGGCTCTGGAAATGTGTTCCTGACACATCCTAGCTAGGTCAGCTCGCTGGCTTGTTCACGACACTGTGAAAATAAAGCTTAATGCTGATTTTCCTAGACACTTTAGAGGCTATGTCTGCCATATAGCTGTCTTAAAAAGTACCACGGAATAAAGTCAGAATAAAAATAGAAAAAAAAAACGGAATGGGATGTCAATCAAGTAGCTGAATGTCCACAGAATCAGGATTGTTCAAGCTCCATGTAGCAACCACCCAAATATACAGTTTCCCAGTAGCTTTTACTCATAAGGTTTTCTCTCTCACTCATAGGTTAGAGTTAGATGTTACTTTGTTCACTAGATGAGGCTTTTCTCATGTGATAAGATTTTATTCATGAGGGTAAACTTTTCTTTCTTGGGTGACTTTCACTTGCAATGTTAGATTTGACCTGCCATTTTTTACTATCTTTGTTCTAGATAAATTCTAGATAGATATATCTATATTTTTCTATATTTTATATATAAGGTTCTATAATCTTGATATAGTTATCTTTTACTCTGTAGGTTATATTGCACTTTTTTCCCCCAGGACAGTTTGAATCTAAAACTGTAAGTACCAGGAGGTCTGGCACCAAACCAGGCTTTCTTTGTAAAGTTTGGCCTCGGGTTCAGTGGGGGGGATTAGTTGTTCTTGGTGAGTTTATTCTTGGCATGAGAGAACAGATGTGATGGAGATAACGTGGCATCAGAACGTGCCCTGAACGATACCAAAATTACCTAAGCAGATTTTTTAAGGCAGAGTAAATAAACTGTTTTACATCAACATGAAAAATCCGCAAAGAAACGTAGTGAAAAAAGGAAGGAAGTTGATGATTGTTTGATTATAAGCGTTCTTTATTGGGAATATGCTGCTAGCTAGACAGGATTGTCACGCAGGGGTTAACATTTTTTTTGTTCAGTGCTAGCTCTGAATAAGAGGTAAAATACATGATTTGCTATATGGTTTTTTATTAAAAATTAATTCAGATGCACGCTGAGCGAAAAAAAATCTGAGATCTCGTCAGCAGAAGATTAAAAATGAAAAACTGAAATACCCCATTTAAAAAGGACCTATGGCCAAGGCACTACAAACTGAGCTCAGCTACATCTTGTTATCTTGATAAGTATCTAAAATTTTGTCCACCTGCTACAAATACAATTGACTAGACATGATGTCGGACGAAATACCAAACCATTAAAACACTGTATAAGTCGCAGTAACTCCATGATCTGAGCAACTATTATTACATGTTTTATTGTTCCCATGAGCACTATGGGCTCTATCATTATAAACTGATGTCTGGAATTACCAGGACACTTCCTAGAACTGGTCATCTGGTCAAATTCAGTGACAGGTCTCGAAGGGCCTTGGTGAGGGAGGTGACCACTGGGCTACTTGGTTCTTTTCCATTACCAAGCAGCCAACTGAGCTTCAGAAGTCCTTTGCAGATATGTGAGAAGTGCCAGAAGGACAATTTTCTCATCCATCCAAACAAAAGCCACTCTAGAGAAATATGCAGAGAGCAAATCCCAAGTGCTATGTCCAGCACAACACAGCCCGGTGGTGTCACCACTGTGATATGTGCACAGAATGGCAGAACTTAGGAACAGATGAATGCAGTCAAATACAGTGCTGAAGTACATAGTCTATACAATGCTGGAGGAATTTCAGTTGAGTGGTCCAACCAAAGCTCATAAGGAAGAATGGGCAAAAACTACCAACTACCTTTTATGCATCATGTGATGCCCAAAAAGTAAATTTATTCAATTTTATATGAATTATGTTATATAATAACATGCAAGAAGTGAAGGGGTCTGAATACTTTTCAAACTATATACCTCATGCTCTCTTTCAATCCTACTATTTCCTGTCAACATTTGCCACATAAGGATAAAATAAGATAAGAAGAGATAATCAATAGCAATGTTGAACATGACACTAAAAGCAATATTGCAATAATGTTTAAAAAGTAATTTTGCTTTAAATATTAATATTATTGCTTTTTGTGTCTGATGTTTCAGTTGTTCTTCCTACAGAAGGGAGAGAAGTACA
>JAOVVF010000019.1:18012400-18022776 GCA_028565595.1 Duopalatinus emarginatus
GATGGCCAGTGGTAGTCTACTGAACTTACTTCTCACATCCTCCTTAATGATGGTAATTGACCCTGGAAACCTGTTAGAAGACCCTGATGGGGAAGGGGCAAAATTGCTGATGAATGGACAGGAGCCAGGAGACTTGTTGAAGGGAGATAGGGTAAGGGTGCTAAAAGAGGAGGGGCAAGGGAAGGGGTTTTGTGGTAAATGGTCATGAGAGGAAGCCAAGAGGGGTGAATCAGGACAGAAGCCACATCGTCAAACTTGTATAGATTTAACAGATTTAACAGGCCACCTCCAGATCTGCTTCCATTCCACAGCCAGTATGTTCTCATGCTAATTCACACCTCTCTGATGTTTTTTTTTTCTGTATTACTGCTTACCATCTGTGATGTTTTCCATCAGTTCTATTCACATCATCTTCATATCCCTGCCTATTACAGAGATCCTGCCAATCTGTCACCTCAAAACTTCCCAGGAGAGCTCCCTCGGCTTGCCGTGACTACTTCTAGACATGTTCTGGTAATCACTGGTTGCCACTGGACTACAGGTTTATAGAGAGTGTTATCTGATCTGTCCAGGGAAAGAGCTATGAAACGGTTTTCCTCCCTAACATTAGCATACAGCAGGGTGTTATTATTCCTAGTTTCATAGTCCACAAACAATTTGAAAGTGGGCAGGGTTGTTGTCAAGGTGACATGGTTAAAATTTATGTTAAAAACTAGAGTGTCTGTAGTCTCAGACCATGCAGAACATGCACTTGCTTCTTGAGAATCTGGGACATCATTGATATTCTTCCTGAAGTTTGGGAGTGAAATACAATGAACAGAGAACTGGAAGATTTTTTTCCTCTTCCTTTCCATATAAATGTTCAGTTAACACATCTCTCCATCTGAATTACATTAACTTCCATCAGTTTTTCCTTCAAAGCCATGGGCTGTCCCTTTTATTATCATATTATTTCCTCATCAGACTGTCTCATCCTTTATCGTCATTACTTGAACCCTTTGAGCACTTGAAAGAACTTTTTTCAACAGGAATCTGATAATAATTAGGGAAGATAAATTGTTCACTTTTTTTTCATTTGCCTTCGAGGGTTCAGGACCTTTTCTGCAGATTGTTGTTGTAACTGAGATGTCTTAATTACAAAGTAAAACATGCACGTTAGAGGCCATTTATAGAACAAACATGACATGCTTGTGTGGGGTTTCCATTTTTCCTCATCACATTGCCCAGAGTGTGAGCACCATGGTAAAGACATGATACTGTACTTCCACAAACACCAAAGGTGATGTGTCTGTGATAGATGCTTTTATTTCCCATTTCTCTTTTCTGCACTAAAAAGGCCATACATATAAATGTAACAGCATTTGCAGCAAATCTGTAAATATCTCTATCTACAGACAAATAGAAAAATAATACAGCAGTTTCTATGTAGATAGGAGGCCAAAAGACACAAGGAGCTACAGTCAAAGCGTATACAAAGTAGAAGTCTGTGCTCTTTTTTATAGTCGGAGCAAATGCTTTTAATTAATCAACAGAAACAGCACATTGTGACAAACGGCATAAAGTGGAATAGCACCAAGGCCAAGCAAATCACTGCCAGGTCATTAATGGCTTCACTATCCCACATGCCTCAATAAGCCTTGGGTACCCATCACCCTGTCAACTGGTTGTCCGTTCTTGGACCACTTTTGGAAGGTACTAACCACTGCATACCTGGAACACCCCATAAGACTTGTTATTTTGGAGACTCTTTGACCCGGTCATCTAGCCATTACAATTTGGCTGCTTAGATCGTTGTGCTTGCCATTTTTTGCTGCTTCCAACACATGAAGAATACAACTCATTGAGTACTGACTGCTGACTTTCTGCCTTATATATATCCCACTGTTTGACATAATAACAAGATGATAAATAATATCATATAATATAATATTTGGCAAGGGTAGTTACATTTTGCAAAAAATCAATATCAAGTCTGCCAAAAGTATGTGGAAAATGTGTTATGGTCTGATGACACCAAGGTTAAACTTTTTGGTCATAAATCCAAAATATACATTTGACGCAAATACAACACTATGCATCTCTAGAAGAACACTATACCCACAGTGAAGCATGATGTTTTTTTGTTTTTTTAAGTTGAAACCAGGGCTTTATTCAAGGTGAAAGAGTTATGAATAGTTCCAAATATCAGTCAAGCTGAAGATGAAGAGAAATTTTGGCATGCCAATAGCCCAAAGTTACAACCTCCACACTGACAAAAAATGGCTCCACCAGAGCAAGATAAAGTTATGGAATGACCTAGCCAGGGCCCAGAACTGATTCTAACTAGAAATCTGTGGGGTGACCTGAAGAGGGCTATGCACAAGAGTGAGCAAATATTGCCAGGTCAAGATGTGTCATGTTGATAGACTCCAACCCAAAAAGACTGATTTCTGTCATAAAATCAAAAGGTGCTTCAACAGAGTATTCGTTTAAGGGTGCAATACTGCAACTTATGAAGCATAGAATAGTAGTGTAAGTTGTGCCCTTTTGCTCACAGTTTGGTCCCCCAACTTCAAAAATCTCTCATGTGCCCGTTTGTGTTTTAGTAGCAATTTTTTAAAAATAAAGTCAACAGAACAGTAAAGCGGAATCCATCACACAGGGCCAAGTCCATGTGTTTCTCATGATTTTAATGCAATGTGGAGTCCTGAGGCATTTTTTTTTCTTTTTTTTTTTGTTCAGTGCACCTGCGTTCATCCCTCACAGTGACTTAAATATTGTTCGACTGGAGATCAGCGAGATCATGCCTCCTAATCAGGGTGGTGCTGTTTAAGACTCTGAGATATTAGCATTGTAAGAGAGAGGGGAGAATGATGTAAGCCTGTAGGTGAATGTTAGTTAGCTTGCTGGTGTGTTTGCTTTTTTCTGTATTTTTTTCTCTCTTCATCACAACCTTAAATCTCTTTCATTTCTTACTTGTATAGATTCTCAGTCTCTCTCTCCTGTCCATTCTTATCCTTCCGTCCTTCCGTCCTTCCGTCCTTCCTTCCTTCCTTCCTTCCTTGCCTTTAACCCTTTAACAGGCACACAATAAATACTTTTGCAAAACATGATTAATTCATGCTATTAGGATCACCTTCGACGGAATTAATTTGACACTTTTGTCTATTTCACCTTTACATTTGAAATTATGGTTTACCGGCCAGTTGAGCTGTCGGTTAAAGGTTCTAATACAGTAGATATGCCTATTGAGTACCTGTAATATGGGTTTAATGAATAAATGAATATGAGCTTAGATATTGAATTGATAGCAAATGTTCTTACATCTCCTGTACACACCAAACAGCCAAGGCCATGTCTATTACATTTAATAAGACTTACAAATTCAAACAAACTTACAAAAACAAACAAACAAATAAACAGTTTGTCAAGTAAAATAAATTATACTAAAACCTGATTCTCATTAAAAAATTGCTGATAAATATTGCTGATGAATATTTTATGTCAAAAATACACAACAAGATTCCTTGAGGGAAAATGCAGATGAATTTAAAATAACTGTATATTGGAATTACAATGATAAATCAGTGTAATTGTGTGGTTGAGCCACCTGTTAAAGGGTTCAAATTATTCATGCTAAGCACTATGGATAACTACTAGTGATGTCATATATCAAGTCTTAAATTTGCTTAAGCTCTGTAGCCTGTTGAGTTACAGATGCATATGACTAGATGACTGTAAACATATTAAAAGCAGCTATTTGGTTCAAGAAGATGACCCTGTAAAAAAATAAATAAATAAATAATAATAATAATAATAAGCCTTCAGAAACTCCCTTTTTCCCGAAAATGTAGTTCTGAGATGTGACATTTTTGGCATTTAAATCCAATGCTGTTTAGATCATCAGACAAATATTTAGCTGTGGTATTAAACATGATGAGTTTGATCATAAACTCCAGAAAGCAACTTCTCAGCTCTTAAAAACCTTCTCAAAATGTAACCACAAATGAAGGGGCTACCATTGTATGTTTTGTTATACATGCACACATGAGATTTTTATGAGCATAGATAATTTTCTGTTATAGAAATCCAACATCTTCACTTTATTTAAGGTAGGAGTAATAGGGCCTATATTTGTTCCCTCTCTGTCTCTCACTCTCTTTTAATTTTTTTTTACAGTATCATACAATGAAGAACACATGGTCTTTAATGTTCACCCTCTGGTCATATGTGGATTCCCTGCTGTTTTATCAAGCTACTCAGCACAAATATGAGGCGTCCCTTAAGTGCATGGGGTAACTCTTTAAGCTCAGCTGTGTGCACTTTTCAAGCTGTAGGCCTTCATACATTGAATCTGTGAGTGTAAACGTCATAGACACACACACATGTTGTCTGCATTTATTTATTTATTTATTTATATTTACTATTCTCTCTTTTACTTACAAACTGGAAACCTTCAACAGTTGCAATCCAATTATTTACAGTTTTTACCTTTTTTCTGGGCAGAAAACCAAGAAGTACGCTTAAGGAATTGGGATATTATCAGTTCTTCTGAGGTCTGATTGCTCATCGTTGTTTAAATACTATAAGAAGTACTAAAAGAAAAAAATTACTTGGCCCACATAAGAATGCTGTCCCATCAGCTCTTATCAAGATGACTAATCAATGGAATTTGGATGTTTTTGTACGATGATAAGTCGAGTTAAGCAAAGTCAAATGTAGTTAGTAAATGAGAAATCGGCTGAAATATGTGTAACTGAACAACAAAAAGAAATAAAGCCCTGTGTCATGCTATTATAGGACAATAATCAAGATAGGCTTGTGTTATAAAGCAGAGTTACTGTTACCCTCTGTCACTCTTATACCACAACAATCTACAACTAATTACAATAAAATGTTGTACTGTTAAAATCCAGTTGTAGTTACATGTTGTGGACCATTCCTGTTTAAACTCCAATATCAGCTATAAACCAGACCCTCTTTTTTTTACAGAGAAATCACAAAACATAAACATATCTTTCCTGAAGGCAAAGCATTAACACTAAAGTTTCCTTCATGAAATCTGCCACTCAAGTCGCTGTAAGTAAGCTGTTACTAGGAGAAGCTTGTTGTTTGTAGCTACACTACTGTCAAAGCACAGTGGTATAGTAAATCATATTGTGGGTTCGTTTTATTTTTCTTCTAAAATTAATCAGATTCGCAAGTAGTTACAGCTGAAACCCAGTAGACAGTCAGTCAGGCACACTCAGGAGTTTTACATCTTTAAATTAATTTTCATACACACAAACTATCACACTTAATTATCTAAATGCAAACAGGCCATATTGACCAAAAACTGCATTTCTTTGTATAACTAAGTGTGGTCAGCTCAGGCTGCTTCTATAAAGCATGACTTTAGGAATGCACTACATTTCTCTCTAGGAAAACTGATCCCACTGACTCTTATAACCTTTGTTAGCATACTTTACACCCTCCCAGTGCCAAGCATCAGATAGTCTCCTCACAATTTCATGGTGACCACAGGGCTGGCAGCCATAGATAATGCTAGATGTCTTTATGGTCTTTGTTGGGGGTGAGGGTTAGTCTATATTAGGACAGCTATATATACATAATGAAATGATCATTTGTTCGATTCAGTGAGGAACTTGTGAGGCAAAATTGCTGTGAACTTCAATTCAGTGTAATTTTATATTGTTTTTAAACAACTGACAATGTAACAAAGCTTTACATCTGAAATATGTAATATTTATATTTATATTTATATTTAGAGCCTTAATGAGATGACATGTGAAAGAAACCTTAAGTGGAACCAGACTCGAAGGAAAGCCATCCTTTTCTGACACCAGATTGAAATTAAAAAATTGGAACTGTGACTTTACTGGCTGATCACCGTGTGGATGTTGAGCTGTTTGTGCACTGCTCAGATTGTTGTACAGCAAAGAAGGGTCAAGGGCATCTGTTTACATTAGGGATGAGGGGATGAGGGTGTGGCTATTTAACCCCAAGCCGACAAAATGTACAGGATGACCTGGTGGGAAGAACAGCTTCTGAAAAGATACCGGGATTTTGACCATCAATTTTTTTCCCAAACAAAGACATTCTGGCGCTGTAGGGGTGTAATATAATATAATATAATATAATATAATATAATATAATATAATATAATATAATATAATCTATTTTATTATAATAATATAATAAAAATAATCTTGAATTTTATTAATATTCTGATAAAGTGCAGTACTATTTTATTCAGAAATTAAGTGAATATTTAAATATTGAGCAAACTTATATTTAAATTCTCATGTAATTAACAGATTTACACATTTTGCATTTGGGAAAAGCATTCATTGAAATAAACAGTAGAAGCTGACTGACAGAGCAGTCTGGAACATGAATTTAACATGTCCATGTGTGGTCATGACTCCACTCGAGGATCTGTTGGATTTATATGTGAGCTGGCTACAGGTCAAAGAACTCATAAAGCCAAGGCATTTTAAAGCAGCTAAAGTTACACAGGAGAAGTTTGTATGTGTGAGACAGAGTGAAGTGTATCCGAAAAATAGACAGACAGATAGCACTGGTTTCCCTTCATCGCTCAGAGGAACCTGTCAGCCTGTCAATGTAGTTCACAGCTGTCCAAACAGGTAACATTGTCATGAATAAGGCATAGATATGGCCATGCTTTGTTTCAAGGGGAACGGGGCCTCCAGGACTGTACCAGGCGGAGCGGATCGGCACAGGGGAGTGATGAGACTGAGGAAGGGTGCTTGAGGAGTGCAAGACCTGTCAGGATGAAGTACAGTCCTGTTGATCTGAGACAACGCAGCATCCCCCTATCACCAACTATCACCACTCAGAATGTTTTTTTCCTCCAAGAATAGAGAGCACTTCACAGAAAAGCCAATAGCTCACACAGTAAATAGGAGAATGAATCTGGATATGACATGAAACACTCAAAGTTCATGACATCAATTTATTCTTGCACATGATCTAAAAATAATTTATATTCAGACTATTTTTTTCTAAGCATACCATGTACATGGTTTCATAACCATACCTTATCCTTAGCTGGGTTTATTTGAGGATTTCTTCCAATTATGACAGAATTCTGGTATGCCTCTTTTCTGTCCTGTGGCAAGTTGTTTTTCATACAAACAAAGACACTAATACAATTTTGCATGTCTATATTCATATTCTGTCTTCTGCACCCATTTTCTAACAAAAAGTTTAGTTTCTCACAAATTGTCATGTCAACCATATACAGTGGTGTTAAAGTACACAGTGAAGTGAAACAACATTCCTCCAGGACCAAGGTGCTACACAGAACAACAAACTACACAATACAATGTAAAAGTGCATGTGTGCAAGAGCATGTGCAACGACGCAAGGTGATTTACAATAAATACACAAGATGATATACAATAAATATGCAAGACAATTTACAACAATAATGAACAATAAACAATAAATACAGGGTGGGGACAGTGCATTTAGCCCACTGGTAGTGGGAGAGGTATGGTGCAGTTATGTCCAATTTTGGTATAAATGTAAACATTGTACTCTTATTTAGCAGCAAACATACTAATGTTATTCAGTTATATAAACATTAGCGGGAGATTTGTAAACAGTTTGAAAAGTGAGAATGTGTGTGTATGTGTTCAGTCCAGTCACTGACGTGTGTGCATTTGTTCATACCAGACTCTGATTCTCAGTCTGATATGCAAGGAAAAATAAAGACAATTCTCCTTAAGAATATGAGATGTTTTTACATGCAGAAAAATTTAATTACTCTTATATTCCATTTATAGTATATATAATCACTGTGGCATCAGGGATTGCCCATTGCAAGGCAATGTCTGTCTGTCTGCCTGTCTGCCTGTCTTCTTCTTGTCTTATAGGCTCTTATTTGACACATAACTAGTCTAGTTTTTGAGATATTGACACTGTTCCAACATGTGATAAGGGTCATCAGGAATTTACAGCTTTAGGAAATAGTCCTCTCCTTTTACACCACTCATTTCAATGCTTACCAGACGGGTACGCCAGGTCCCATCATGTCTCATTACCAACAGATTGCACTCATCCCTTCTTTCTTTCCACCATTTAGAGTGGGTGATATCATCACTACTATATCTTTGTGTGTAAATGGTCTGTAAATGTTTCCAACACAACATTCCTCATTATTTCACCTAGAAACTCAATTTGAGTTTTAAATGGTAGAGATCTTTCCCCTTTCCCACTATGGACAATAAACATACTAAAACTATTTACTTACATACAAAACTTGGCTTTTATTCAATGCTTATGTGCTATTAACAACAATAAATAACAATAAATCAAACCATTCCTGTTTAATGTACAAATGTTTGGGATCAAAATTGTGTGAATCCCTAGATTTGAACCATGATTTACTGATAGGTGATCCGCTAAATGTATTCAGACTTTTGAACATTTATAGTGGCAAAACTATCTGATACAAAGATTAGTAATATGTAGGCTATAATAATGTACTTTTGTCAATTCCTGAAATGTAAAGGGCTAGTCACCCACACCCACCAACACACACACACACACACACACACACACACACACACACACTGTAACCTTTCTTCATGAAATTCACTTGCCTACTTTTATATGCAATATGAAAGCAAACCTCAGAAAAATCTCAGAGATATTCTGAAGAATTCTGATTCTAACTGGAATAAGATTCATGTAAGTGTTTATTTGTCATTGTGATATATGAACTGTGACACATTTCTGCAATATGGACTACACTAAAATTCTGATCTTGGTTGTGGTCCTGATCCATTCATATATCTGTAACGACAGATCAGAGGAACTATTACTGTAACCAAAGTCTAGCATTCATGTGGTCTTACAGACCCATGTTCCAGATTTGAAGATCAAGTGCTTGTCTTTCTCAACATCCTAAGGCTAAAACACATGAAAAATTGGTGAAGCGGCCTTTTGTTTTCATGCTCCGAAAATCTGGAACACACTACCTCTCGATATTCATCAGACCCTCTCACTTAACAGTTTTGAAAAACAGCTTTATAGTTTAGCATTTCAGAACCAGAATAACAATTTTAAAGTACTCCAGATAAGAACAGAGGATTACAGAAGCTTCCTCCTCTAAACAAATCCACTAAAAACTGCCTTTATACCAATTACGGGAACGGCAGTGGTAGATTAACGTATACTTTCAGTTTCAATTTGTTTCAGACTGAAGGATGTTTTAATACCTTTAATTTTTTACAGATTTTCTGCCCAATTTTCGCCTCTTATTTATTTGTAAGCATTTCCTGAAGATACACATGTTGGTGAAGGTCAACATGTGCATCTTCTGAGAAATTTGTGTTGTTCAAACTGTTCTCATCAGTACACACACACACACACACACACACACACAAACACACAAATGAGATTTCCTCTCTATGTCAGGACTTTTCATAGACATAATGATAAGATAAATGTAGCTAATTAGTGCTATGCCTAACCCTAACCCTCACACTAACCTTAACCTGAATAACTAAAAGGAAAAAGTTTGGCTCTTTTAGTTTTGGTGAGAATATGTTTACTTATTTATTTATTTATTTTTTAATTAAAAAGCCAGGACTTACCTTTTGTCTTGACATTTTACCAAATTTGAATATTTGAACAAACTGTATGTGGCAAGTGTCCTGATATTTCACATAAACCCATAAACACACACACACACACACACACAATGGCTACAGTTGTTCTGATCAATGTGCACAAGGGAAAAGACATCCTTATCCTCAGGAGTAAAGGGTAAAGGACAGTTATGCTCATCTGGACTCCCAGACAATAGTGTGACCATTAGAAAGATTTAGCTAGCTAACAAAGTTTACGTTTCATTCAGAGAATGATTCTGTCATGGCATTCAGACAGGGACATGTATATTTGCTGCCTTTTTAAACACCGGAAATATGTTTATTTTTACTACAGCACTGTTGAATTCTGTAATGTAAACCGAGTTGCCTTATATTCATTCTTTAAAAACTGTTCCAGACAGCTAGCCTAAACGTTAACATGTACTTATTCCACATCACCTTCTCAATTCTGATTGGTCAGATTGTTTGTTTTCTATAACAGCTGCTTTAACAGCAGTGCAACCTCAAAATCCAGGTTGATATTAATATACTTGTGTTAATACCTAGGCATTTAGAAACACCTAATTTACATAGATGTATATGGCCGATGTCTATGACAGGTATAAATGGATACAAAAAATTTAATCCAAAAGTTTTTAATCAAAAGTTTTTATGTAACATTTATAGCAGGAGTATCCAGTGCTAGCACTTTGTAACAGTCAGGTAAAGCTGCAACGTTATGTTTTCTGACACAAGAAAAACAAAGGAGTTACATAT
>JAOVVF010000019.1:18031279-18053456 GCA_028565595.1 Duopalatinus emarginatus
GAGAGAGAGAGAGAGAGAGAGGGAGAGAGAGAGAGAGGGAGAGAGAGAGAGGGAGGCCGACCAGGCGACAGTTCTCACTGCAAGTAAGGTAGAATTTCATCCTCTTTGAAGTAACAGAGAAGGATTCAGGCCCCTCATTAGCCAGATAGAATCTACACTCAGACATGTAAGTTAGCGATTTGAATCTATTGGGACAGATTGAATTCCGTTAAATAGTGCTGTTTGGTGCTTTTTCTCAGGCTCTCTCGGCCATCTCCTGTGAGGCAGCAAACAATGAAAAACACTGCGAGACATTCAGTGGCAGAGTCTGGCTGGGAAAAATCCTTCAGCTTTCTCATATTCTCCCCTTTCACAAATCCCTCTGCAGACAGGTTATCTCTGTGAATGGTACTCTGTACTCACCTGCTCTTGGCTAGTCTCCCTTTTAAACCATCACCAGTATTAAAGCAAAAGAAAGCCTGGTGAAACCCTCTGAACAATAACAATAAAAATATGAAAGTGATAATTTGACCAAAATAATTTATCAGAATTTGCTTTTATTAACTTGCTCTGTAGTGGTGTTCATCAGGCCTGGGATTCTGCAGGACCCCCACAAAATAAGGTGTTCATGTTCCAGTCAGATATGAAGCTCAGGGAACAATTAATGGTTCTGCAATAACCGCATACTGTATATGATGCACAAACAGTGCTGCACAACACATTTTTTGTTTTCATTTACCCATCTGTAGTAAATGTCTTATCCTGTTCAGGGTCATGGTGGTTTTTTAATTACTAATTTGTTATTTCCGCCATGGAGATTATATTATTGTGCAGTGTCTGTTTGTTAGTTTGTTTGTTTGAATGTCAACAGGATTGCGGAACAGCTACAGGGCCAATTGCCATGAAATTTGGTGGAAGGGTGTAGCACAGGCCAAGGAAGAACCCATTACATTTTGGAGCAGATCCATGTCTTAGGTTGGATCCACATATTATTATCCCACTGTTATTAACATTGCAAGATAGGGCAAAAATGAACTGCATTTGTTGTACATGCACAAACCTGTCATAGGTACAGTGAAAGGTGTGCCACCATTACACATATTAAGTGAATCCTTCCAGTTTCCAGTGGCGAGTTATAGGCCATCAGTCACTTTCTAGACTCAAACTAATTAATTACATTCAGGTGCAAACAATAATAACTGCATGAATTCATTGCTGTATTATAAAGGTAAAAATGTACCTATTACTTTATGAGCCTCCAGCGTCAAATCAGTTCTCTTGAAAGAGTTAAGAATTGGAAGTTTGCCTTATTAATCTGATCACAGGCAGGAATATACTTCCTGTCTGTGCTTCACCTGTATGACAGCCTCATCATGCAATTGCAAGCCATTTCCCAGAATTACTGGTGGTCAACAAACATTAGATTAGATTAAATTAAATTTTATTGCCATTGTGCATAGTACAGGTACATGGACAAAGAAATGTAGTTAGCTACATCATAATTAGCATTTGAGGATATTGCCGTATACTGGGTTGTATACACAGTATGTACAGTTATTATCTGACCATTGCCTAGCCTAGTCCATAACGTTTGAAGATTGCCTGTAGGTTAGTCTGCCTGTTCATCAAGCACCCCTGCACTTGCACATTATACTACAACTTTCACCTCAATACAACATAGAATAGAAAAACTGCGAATTTAAGTTAATAAATACTACAATGTAAATCACCATTTATATTCTTAAATTGCTTAAAATGCTGTCTTCTCTTCAAACTTTATTGTTTATACCAAAGCCACATGGCATAAATTGGACTTTAGTTCTGGCTTGTAATATTTCTTCAGTTAACTCTAAAAACCTGTAACATATAAAGAAAGATTAACGTTGCCAAACTCCATACCTCAAACATCTCACTCTCACTTTAAATAGTAGCAGCCTCAATCAGTGTTACTGCACAGCAGCAAATTAAGGTAGGGGCAGAGATTGTTGATTGTTGAGATCTAGTTCTAGTTGTAAGTAAAGAAAAAACATTGTGCAGTTGTGCATAGAAAAAAATCCAGAGGGGTGGTATGATATATACTGAAGTCACTTTTATCATCCATTAGGTTATTACTTTCCTATGATAGGATGTCCCCAATTGTTTTATTCTGCTTATACTACAGTAATTTGTCATGATTACATTTTTATATTTTTTATCCATTTATAGTTACATTTAATGTTGTGGAATGTGATAAGAAAAACTAACAGATAAGAGAAACTGGTCATTTACAAATTACAGTCATTCTCTTATTAGTCCATTTTTTTCTCTTTTTTGACATACCAAAAAATACAAACTGGAAACTCCTCTATAAGACTTTCTCATGTCACAAAACAGCTTTATCTCAGAGCACTGACACTGGACAGTCCATCCATACATTTTAAATGCATGTTTTTTTTAACAGTAAATTTCACCCTGTGAATGATGTTGTTATAGAAATTACAGAACTACTCCAAAGATGGTGTTGTAATAAAACATGACCTTCTGACCAATCAGAATGTACAAATCAACAGCCCAGTTGAATTAATAGATACATGTATTTTGCTTATTTATAAAAATGTGTTTCTAAGCTGCTACACTCGCACTCTACACTCCAAGCGGAAAAAGATAACTTTCCTTAAAACTTAATTTTACCAGTGAAATGAAAGAGATATTATTATTATTATTATTATTATTATTAGTATTATTATTATTATCCTGTTGCTAAACTGAGATGAATCCTACACACAGTTTTATGTGTATGCGTGTCTTTTTGGTTGCCTGTTATTCCCTGTATTGGCAGGAAATATCCCACAGACTAAGTATGTGATAAAATGTTTTCAGGGTTGTCAGGAGATGCTCTGAGCTAATATTTAGTCCACTGTGATATCCCAAAGATACAGAGCAGAGATAGATTAAAGGGGTGGGAGAGATTTCCCTGGAATGGCCAAAGACACCTTGGATCGACGATAGCCATTCGTCTTCAAGCATGAGCTTTGAAGGGATTAGGTTTGAGTTTCATGTTTTTGTACCTGTTGTTAAATTTACTGGTGTAGTTGTGTGTTTACTTTGTCAAAGCTGGGAGCTGGAGAGCTTAGAGAACATAGGTGTAGATCCTTTTTCATTTTAAAGACAAGATTTACTGCTTCAACAGAGTGCAGAAAACAGAAGTGTGTGCAGTGTTTCAGTATATGAAGCCTGTAAAGGACTGTGTGCCTATAAAGACAATAGAAGGAAGGCAAGGCCAATGAGCCAAGAATAGGGCATCTACAGAAGCAAGCCAAACTTAATTAAATCGATATGTTCACCATTCAGCTACAGTAAAACCACAGTCTTTTGTCATTGCACTCAAAAGCAATGGACAGTTTGGTAGATAACAGATGTTCCTTCTCCCAGCCTGCCGTTCCTCCCTCCCTCCTCCCGTCTGCCTGAAGAGTTTGTTTCTCATCCATGGTTTTGTAAAGACGAACCCACAATCCAGCAGCGGACAGTACATGAAATCAGCCTGGCGGTACGACTGTCACGCAACAACTGCTCCAAAAAAAAAAAAAAAAAGGCAGAACACAATATACAGAGGTTGCAGTATGACACACCACCTGATTTAAAGGAGCAGTTAACTTAAAAATGCAAAACATTTTTCCATTTTATTGCATTTGCATTTACTGCATTGACTATTTAGTGCTGGAAGTTTATGTAGCGTATTTAGTGCTGAACGAAGTGAAATGTGGGACAAGTTTTGCCAAAATAAATAAATAAATAAAAACAAATTATTTTTTAGTAACTGCTTATCCTGGAGCTGTGAGGTGTTAGCAACGCTAATCACTGTGCCACAATGATGATGTTTAAAACTTCATATCATGGCCATGATCTCTACTAATGATCAAGAGTAACTTGCATGGCCACACCCTTCACAACATGCTCTTTAAATAAATCTCAAAGCAACTCATGTTCTGATATTTAGAATTTACAGATTTTTTTTCTTTTTTTTTTTTTGGAAATTTAATGACTATGCATTCATTCATAAGGAGGCTCCTTTACTTAACAGACATGTTAAGTATGTCCAGAAACCTAAATAATACTTTATCTATATACATGGACAAATGGATGATATCCATCAGCTCCATCATTCTTCCTCAACACACAGATTGGTGTCAATCCACCACAGCCCCAGATTTGGGAAGGAGGAGCCTCGTCTATTTGTTAGCTACATGAATTTTGGTTGAAAACATTTTTAGTGTGAGGTTGAACATTTGATTAAACTGTTTCAGAGTTAATACCCAGTTCTTCATGTCATAAAGCTTGTTATTATTGTAATGCCATTTAAACTGAAGAATATCGAATGATAAAGAATGTGAGTCTGGACATTTACATGGTGAAACTTGGAAAGCTTCATCAGAAAGAATCTTCTTTATTCTGTCTTCTATATTTTAGTCTGTTGCTGCAGAGGCATTTGAGCAAATATGACAGGAATGACAAAAAAAAGGAGTAGGGATATGGAGTTCATCCAATGACGTAAAAAGGAAATGAAATAACAACAACCAAAGGAAAAAAAAGTCAGACGTGAGTCAGACCCAGTGTATTCTCAGTGGCATGACAACTCTGGGTTATCGTGCAGGATGAGTGTTTCAATTCTGTCTTTCCCCCAGTCATCTTTGGGGCATTTAGGTGGCTTTAATTGTCCTCATGTCAATAAAAGCAAGGTTCCAGGTGCTTTGAAGTTCAGAGAGGCCACAGCTCTCACAGAAGGTGTGTCATGGTTTTTAAACGGGAGTAACAGGATTGCTGGTGAGGACTGGGAAAGAAGGGGCGGTGAGTAAATGAGGGGAAAAGTTCCAGGTGTCTCTGATAAGGCTCACATGGCCGGGGGGATCTGGGGGAAAAGTTTGAAAAAGAGTGGGAGAGAAAGTAAGAGAGAGCAAGAGAGAGAGAGAGAGAGAGAGAGAGAGAGTGAAAAATAATAAGAGAAAGAGAGAGAGACCTGGCTGCTCTGTACCGGGCAACTTGGGGCTCACAACTTAAAAGGGAGGGAACCGTGTGGGAGGGGCTGAGAGAGAGAGAGAGAGAGAGAGAGAGAGAGAGAGTGCACAAGAAGACAGCAACTGGAAGAAAGAAAGCGAGACAGATACAAGAGCGAAAAAAAAATCGTTCTGACACACACACACAGACACACACACAGATCTTCAAAGCCGAGAGCTTTTCATAGACTGCCTATTAGCTAAAGAGATTACATCTGGGGCCCTGCTCTGAATAAATAAGGTGAGAAGAGTGGCAGAGCTCAGTCACTTCAGAGGGAGAGATCCATCCCGCTCCACCTAAGGACACACAACTTCAACTTCGGTAAAAAGCAGGACGCACGGGAGCAACTCTTTACACAGAGTAGAGGAAAGGAGTGGAAGAGGCACACTCTTGTCTCTTCCACTGCCCACACAGACTCACTTGTAGAGGGACCAGGGATTACATGAGTTTTGGATTCTCTTGAGCAGATCTGCAATTCTTTGATTCAGACTCATTTTGGACATTTTTTTCACCAAAGGACATTTTTGTTCTCCCTGATTTTTCAAAGCTTGACTGTAGCTCTTTGACGGTCACTGCAGGTCCGTCTCCAAGGACAAGTGGGTGAGTGAACCAAGTTATGGATGTTGACACCTTCCTTTCGGACGTGAAAGGTACAAGGTCCAGAGTAGGAATTGACATTTACAGTGGACGCTTGGGGCTCTGCCCCCTAGCCTCTTCCCTTCTCCCAGGCATCTCTCCAGCATGTACCTTTCTGTGAGGCTCTTCCCAGTCCTCCACCCTCCAGTACAATGTGCACATGGGAAGTGACTAAGAGTGCCGCAGCCTGGGTTCGTGTGTCCTACCTGTCCTCGCTGCTGCTGCTGCTTGTGCTCGCGATCTCGGCTCTGCCCGTGGCGTGCCACGATGCCCGCAGGGCTGCACGTACCTCCAGGGTGGCCAACAACTCATCGTCGACCGCGGTGGTGGTGGGCCGGCACGTCCGCAGCTACAGCCACCTCACAGGAGATGTGCGTCGCAGGAAGCTCTTCTCCTACCAGAAGTTTTTTCTCAGGATTGATAAGGACGGCACTGTCAATGGCACCAAGACCAAGGATGATCCGTTCAGTGAGTAGAGTCTCTCCCTACTTTTCTCTCAACATGTGGGACCTATAGAGTCAAAATGTCTTCCAGGATATAGCGCAATTTACTTCCTTGCTGCCTTTGATATTTGTTCACAGATAATAAGAACCTTACCTGAGTTTGTGGTGGCACCACATTGTTTAGAGGTTCAGCTTTGTGTGTAAAACAGAACTATTTTCCCTCAGGTTTTTCCCCCCTTAGCATAGATTTATTCATAGCAGAATTTCTGGAACCAATTACACATAACAAGGGACCCCCCCTTTTCTAAAGCAAAACTCATCAATTTAAATTTGTCACAAAACTGGCAGCATGTTTGTATCATTATTTAAACTCGTAGGGCTCCAAAAGTCACATGGAAATAAAGTGGCTCGGATTTTTGTAATCTAATCTCATCTAATCTAAGGATCAGTTCATGTTATTTTAGTTTTAACCCCTGCTGGATGGAAATGATGCTCCGTCTCTGTCCTGCTATCTTTGAGTTAAAATACTCCATTAGTCTCGATGTTAAGTTTACCGTTGGGCTTAAGCCCAGGCTTCCGAATTAAGGCCAAACACCTGGCCAGCACAACCCAAACCCACCCTGTACACTTTAGCTTTGCTGCGCTGCATGTACATTGGTCCTAATAAAAAAAGGATTTGCCATATGGGGCCCATGTGCGTGGGGTTTTTATTACAGATGGAGAGCGCTGAAACCCTGCGAGGCATGGCTGCGGGTAGTTCAATTAGCCGAGGCACCTCTTAAATGTGTCGTGCTAAAGGTCCTCTGAATGAACCGAAGAGGAGAGTCGAAACCCAATCAAGCGTTTAGGCCATTAAGGTACTTTCTGACTGCTAAATGATAATAAAATGAACTAAATGACCCAATTTACCCGCCTATCACTTATAGAAGGGGAATCACTTCTCTTCATTAGATGCTCAGTGCCAACTGGTTACCACATGTGAATATAACACGGTTGTGATTAGCTCCAAAAGTGAGCTCAAGGCACAAACCATGCTGGTTAATGTTCCAGCCAGATGCATCAGGAGTTTCAGCGTGCATCTTGTCTAGGTTGCCGTCACAGCAGAAGTATGGAGACGGCCAGCGGGAAGACAAGGAATTGTTTCTCCAAAACAGATTCAGACGTTTAATTCGGGACGCTGCGGATTCCCACGAGGTAGTAGCAGTGGTGTCTGCAAAGCATAAGTGTGCGGCTTTTGCGGTTTGTTTATTCTGTAATCAGTACCCATCACTGCTGTCTGTAACAAGCCTATAAATCCGACTCGCCTGGAATGTTGTGGCAAAATCAGCATCCTTGCAAAAATGTTTTTGCTTCATACTAGTCAGAGCTGGTGACACTTCTATGTTCCCCTGCATGTGGTGCGAAAATTTTCTTAATACGCGAGTCAGAATAGCACATTCCCACTTACAGCGGAGTTTATACATGTGTATCTGTATTGATACAGTGGCATCATGTTAATGATCACCTCAGGCCAGGTTACCGTCTTGTGTGTTTGAAATCAGTTGAATTATTGAAGTAATTGAGCATGATAATATAATGTTAAGAGGGACACAAACATCGGTGCTGATGTCAGAATCAAATGCCCCTAGCATCAATTTTCCCCAAACAGGCATGAAGTGTGTTTATGAATAGTTCATTTGGACATTTTCCTTGAGTAGAAATGCAATTCCCAACAGCATTGTGTTATGTGTGTGTGTATGTGTGTGTGTGCCAACATAAACAACATAATGTGTCTTTGTAAGGTGTTGGGCCACAACATGCCACCAGAACAACTTGTACACCTTAGCATGAGGTTGTGCATCTTGAGTCATGACCACCATTCTTCTAAAAGATATTCCTTCATTTGGTGTTTTGATAATGGTGGTGGAGTTGCTGTCAGTCCAAATTTTCTCAGAGGAGTCTAACCCGGGTTGAGATCTGATAAGTGTGGAGGCCATAGCGAATGATTTATATCATTAAACTATTCCATGAGTCGACTTTGTGATTTTGGAAGAGATCACCAGAATGCTGGTGAAATGCTTCATTATAGGATAAAAGTGATCAGTCAAAAGATTGTGGCATTGAATTGCAGTGATGCTTCATTCTAGGGGGACAAGTGTAGGCAAACCATGCCAACAAAAAAATAAATAAAAAATAAAAGCATAACAGAGCTACTGTTTAATTTCAATATAATTTACATAGAGAAAAAAATATATGAGATCAATTAATAATAACGCTATTGAACAAGTGATGTGTATATATGCCATGATCACATTTCAATTTGGAGAAACATTTACAGAAAGCCTAAGTGTGATAAAGCGTCCCTCTTTTCCAGCCTGAGAGAGTCTCTTTGTCAGGAATGGAGCTCTGAGCCAGTCTTCAGCCGACTTTAGTTCTAAAGTCCCGCTCTCCACAAAAGAACTGTGCAGCTTGTAATCCAATCCCAGCCATATTGTTTGATTTTCCCCTTTCAGAATCCATTTGCTCGGTATCACTTTGTCACATTGTTGTTTTGAAACTTGCAATCTCCCACAAGACATTTTTTTAACATGGCCCCTGATGCTGGTGCTGGTGCCCCTGGAAGTCCAAGCCGTCCTTGGCATATTGAGCCCGGTGGAAAACAACAGTCTCACTGTAATGTTTTTAGGACTGAGAAAGCCAAATCAGCCAAACTTACTGCCTAGACTTTCTTTTTCCTTCTTCATTTTAGGGATGGCTCTCAGTTTGTTTTGCTTCGTTAGTAGCAAACCTGATCCAGGATTTAAAACCATGCGGCTCTTGGAAAAAAAATGTCGCTTTTAAGTCCAAATCCTGTCCAGAGGAAACTCTTAATGGGGCATCATTAGGCCTGTTTGACATGTTTGACTGAGCATATTTAGCAGTTTAGAGTTCAACTACTGGTTGTGAGGTCCAGAGTGTAGGGGTCTATCCAATCATCATGTCAACTTGTGGGCTGGATATCAAAGAGGTCAGTATGGTGGTCACTTCCCCCTTTCCACCCCCTCTACTTGGCCCACTTAAAGCTAGTTTAACCTATTAGGGCTCAGTTAGAAATCAAGATGGTGGCAGCTGCAGGAAAGCGCATCCAGGCCAAAATTAATTGGGTGGCCGGTGGCATTCTTGGATGTTTAAGAGGCAGAACACCTCATATGTCAGCTCGTGTTTTTACTTTACACACATTTCAAACAGTGCCGCTGGGGTTGTTAGCATAATGGACATCCATTTGCAAGCCACTGCATTGCTAGTTTAGGAAATTTATCAAGTGCAATAGATATTACCTAGAGTTGTAAACCATGCCAGAGTTGACCCAAGCTCGACTGGGAGGTTGCTGTGATATTAAATGTATCAACCGTAGTTAACAAGGTTTCTCAGCGGGGTGGATGTGAACTGACTGTGTTTCAGGTGCAGCTCTTGGACAATATGAGATCAAACTGCAGCTAGTGTATCTACAGGACAGCCAGTGGCGTACAAAGAAGAGTTGGCACATGCTCTTAACCTGCACTGTTCCTCATGACGTCATGCTGTTTGTGCATAGCTTTCAGTGAAATCTGTGTAATAAATGTGACTTATGGGTTCTAGATAGACGTTAAAAAAGTAAATGTAGATGTGTGTTTAAATTCTGTTTGACCAGAACGTCCTTGTGGAGTTTCATAAATAACAGGGCTCACTTTTACTAGACAGTTTAAGAACACAAACAAGAACCCCTGACCCCCAGAAACACACCATAATGAAAGTTTACAGGTTTACTTATAACCACAGCATTATTGTGGACTTAAAAGTTGAAGATTAGTAGATTAAACTTTAAAAAACATCATGTTTTACTCAAACTTCTTGCATTCCTTATATGTCCTAAACCTCTGACATATTAATCAGCAGCTACACAGAAACCAGTGCAAACTATTTACTGAATTATATGCACATGTGGCTTAATGTGCATCAGTTTCTTTAAAAGTTATATCAGTTGGTAGCTTCTGAAAATATCTGAAACCACATAAGCATGAGCTCAAAGCTCAATCAGTGCCACCTCCTTCCATCTCCTCACAGTTTAATGTCTTGTTTTTGCCCTATTGAAAGTTCACAGCAGAGGTATGGGAGACCAGATGTATGCCTAACCTTTAACCCCATAACTTAAAGAAAACGGCTGTTTGTAGCATGGCTTGTGCTGGGGAGCTCTGTCTCCCTCTCAGCACTGTTTACTTTACACAACTGACCATTAGCCTGTAGACAGACATGGAATTGCCAGATAAAGTTTTCCAAGCTACTTATTCTGAATCTGATTATAATGCGCCCCTTTTTGCGGTTAAATATCATTTTTAGCAGAAGATGGAAACGTGGGATGTGTTTCATTGTGCGGTTTACATTGATTTAGAAGTTGTCTGAGACATTGAGGAGTCATATTTAACATTCACCCCATTTCGTTTTCCCTATTATTTATCAATGCCATTCACAGAACCACAGATGGTTATGCTGTCAGGATGACTGAATGTCTTATTCTCTTGACATTCAGTGTAAAGTGAACTGGATTGACATAAATCCAATTAGCCACGTCATGTTCCTTGGTCAGAATTGAAGTGTCTTAATAACTACTGGTTCCATAATGGAAAGTTTCACATTTATTATGTGCTAAAAGAAAGTGAGCGCCTTTTCTAGCTATGTAATAAGAGTCAATGGATGCTGCATATAGTTACCAGAAAAGACTTATATAACAAGTAAGGAAAATGTTATTGTGATAAAGTGATGTCAAGAGATGGCAAGTTGTACTCTTTACAATCCAGTTTATACAGATTTGCATTGGATTCTCATGAATATGTAAACGGCTATCGTGGCTTAGGGAGCATGCTTTTTTGCAAAATGCACCACATGCCATTCTAGCTGTGAATGAAGTGAACTTTTTCCCAGGCACGTCTTTACATCATCGCCAGGGTGAATTCCTGTGCAGAGTGCGGTTGGACAGATGGTGGTGGTGGTAGTGGTGGAAGAAGGGAGGGGGGTCTAATGGAAGCATCAAAGTTAGTGAAGTAAGACTTGCAATGTG
The DNA here is from genome assembly GCA_028565595.1 of Duopalatinus emarginatus. Classification (NCBI taxonomy): domain Eukaryota; kingdom Metazoa; phylum Chordata; class Actinopteri; order Siluriformes; family Pimelodidae; genus Duopalatinus; species Duopalatinus emarginatus. Next base: position 18,042,422 of record JAOVVF010000019.1, read on the forward strand.
ACCAGGGATGGCCAGCCCGGTTTTTAAAGAAGCAAGCAGGAATGCTGGCTAATTATACATTGTGTGAACAAAAGGCATGGCGTCCGGGTAGTGGGAGGGACCTTATCCTAAGGCAACTGGTGGCTGGAGCAGAAATCCTGGATTTTATCTGTCAAAGATTCTATATCCTGTTCACGCTCACCCCTGAAGATTTAAAATGAGAGGCTGTTAATGCAACATGTTCCCACACTGGGATTGCACTGGTTTCTGTCTGCACCGGTTCCTGCTCTGACTTTTAAGTGTCTGTGACTGGAGTCCATTTGCCACCACTGAAGCAAGTGTGCGTGTGTGTGTGTGTGTGTGTGTGTGTGTGTGTGTGTGTTTATATGCATGCATACATGTGTAATGTAGGCCAAAAACCAATGAAGAGTGGTACGTGTTCTGGATTCCAGTTCTGGAGTATCACAGGTGTTGATTAATTTTCTGTAACAGCAGCTCTGAAGTTAGTGTAATAAGTATATTAATGCACTTCAAATATTACCATTTCTACAGAAGCAGCTCATTACATAAACAGATTTGTGTGTAATCACTGATATGGTGAAGTTTCTCTTATTTAACATTTATAAAAGAAGTGTTTAGTGTCAGCACGTTGCAACAGTCAGATGTAAAGCTATGACATTTTTTTTCACGGGAAAGTCTTTCAAGAGAGAGAAAAAGATGTGCTGGTGGGAAACTGACTTGTTATAGTTTTTGCAGCATGCGTAATAACAGAAAGTTTCACAGACATTAAATGTAACTAAAAAGAAATGGATAAAAACATGACATGTCATTCTTTAATAAATAGTAATAACGAAAAGTATCCATTTCAATATGGTAACAGTAAGTTATTTTCTATATGACCAATCAGAATCAAGAAATCAGCAAAGCAGTGGTAAGCTTTAATATAGTTTGCTTTAAAATATGTTAGAGCATTCGGATACTAACGTGTGTCTCTATCCATCTGTAAATGCATGTTTCATAAACAGGTTTGCTGAGGTTCCTGTATTGGGTGTGTTATAGGATTCTGGTCATTGGTTTAGCCACCGAACATCCTAATACAAAATACCTTTTAGTGTTGAAAAACAAAACTTTTTTTCAAGGTTTAAAATGTGCACAAGTTAGTAACTTCAGCATATGCATATTACACACTGCTGGAGGAAACAAGACATAGCAGATCTGTGTGTGAAGGACATAGCTTTGGACTAAGTTCTAAAGCAACCTCAAACCTTGTTATGGGTTTGTTTATCTGTCTCAGTATAGCAGCTCTCAAACAGAGACAGGCACACAGGTTTATAGAGAAAGCATGGCACGCACTTTATGTTTTCATGCACTTCCTGCACATTATGTTTTCACTGCCTGAATGTAAGTAACACAAATTGGTAACACAAACACCTAAACCGTGCAAAAGTCAAATTTTCTTGATTCAATGATATGTTCAAACGTAATCATGTTATTTGATTGCAAAGACATGCAAAAAAGACATACCCAGCTAGAGTTTCTGGTGTTGCTCTAAATGATGAGTTTTCAAGTGAGATTTCTTCAAGATTGCAAGTTCTTGGCATAGACAGATATGCAGAGAATGAAGTGATAACGAAAGACACATGAAGGCTGATGTTAGCGCCTTTCATCAGATTTCCAGTCTTCACATGAGAAATTGTTTGATGAGAGAAAAATCCATATAGTGAATTTAGGGCAAAGTGATGAATCATGAAGTTCTTTAAATTCAAAAACATAAAGTCAAATATTGCAAATCCACCCTTTAAGAAAGTCAGAAGGATTTTAGAAAAAATACAAGTGACAGCATTATAACTTTATTCACCTACTTATATTATTATTATCCTTGATATTATATCCTTAATATCTTATCAATTTTATAAACAATTACAGTTGTTTATATAATTATATAAAAGCAATAGAATTGTAATTGTAATATGGTGAAGTTGTTTATAAGATGTATATTCACCAGTTACGGCATGAGTCTCCAATCTCAGCACTTTGTAACAGTCAGAGGTAAAGTGTTCCAGCATGGGAGAGTCTTCAGGACAGTGGAGTTTACATTTAAAAGATTCTCACTAACATGACAGACTGCATTTTCTCTTATTAACATCAAGAGAGGCTGGTGAGTAAACAACACTTTATAGTGGCTAGAGCGTACGTGATAACAGGAACTAACTTGTCATGTGGGCCTCAAATGTAAGAGGTATTAAAGCACTTCAGGAATTGTTGCTATTGACGCAGGGCTTCAGTAAATCCACTTCATCGCACCACCCTGTTCATTACTTTACTGTAATAGCAGGACACTAAATGTTTACACCTTACTGCAGCGATTTATGTGCTAAAATTAAAACCTAGACATGTTTGAAACTGAGAGTAACAAACACTTTGCATTTGCACTGAGTGAAATTTGTTATAAAGCATCAAACCATGGTGCAGAATCAAGTGTCCGACTGGGCATTAGAAATGATTTCTAATAGTATTTGCTTTAAAGGTGGCACAGTAGCACAGCGGGTAGTGTTGCCACTTCATAGATTCAGGGTCTTGTGTTTGATCCTGAGCTCGGTTTACTGTCTGTGTGAATGTGTGTGTTCCCAGAATAGGCTCCGGATCCACCACAACCCTGACCAGGATGTAGCAATTACTGAGAGTAAGTGAGCGAGAGAGTGATTGTTTTATCTATGGCCTTGTTTATCTTTGGAGCTACCAATCTGATATAGTTTTAAAAGCATGCTTTTAAAAATGTACATTTTAAAAGAAATAAACAAGAGTGTAATATTAGAACGCTACAGGTCCAAGTTGTTAAATACTGTCATTTTGTTTATACTGTGGTGAGGAATCTTGGGATTTGTATGAATTATAGTCCACACACTGAATTAATAACACACTTTGTGCTCTTCCAAGTCCCCAAAGGAGGTTGGTAGACAAAGCACCAAACACCAAAGTTTGTAACACACACGGAACACAAACACACAAAGAAATTTCTTTTGGCTGCTCCCTTAGTAAATGTTTTCCCCATTATTCTCAGTCATAGATAATGAATTGGAGAATTGGTAGAAACATGGTCGTCTGCGAGAACAGTGCTGTTTAAACAGCATGCAAGGCCACATGGCCACGGCAGGGAGGTCATAACGAGAGAATGAAGCAGTCGGTTCAGCACTCAGCTCCAGGAGCCATGGGGGTCTGCAGTGGCCAGATCAAAGGTGCAGGCCGGTGTCATCAGGAGCCAATGCGGGGTCAGCAGCAACGACCGCTTTTAATGGGGACCCTGTTTCCTTTATGGTCTGGGAACCAGGGGGCTAATTGATAAGACATGTCTGTCATAGGAGCTGCAGTTCAGGCTTCCCAGGACAATTAAGCATTCTGACATGGATATATGCCCTGGCTTGTTAGGGGCGTTGAGAAGAAAAGAAGAAAGGAGAAAAAGTATAATATAGAAAGAAAGAGAGCAAATGGACAGAAAGACAGAAAGAAAGAAAGTAAGACTAAGTGCAAGTAACTGATTGTACTGTGATGTCACCATCCATTCTTACAAACTCAGTGACTAACATATCTGAAATGATTCTGTATGCTTTTTTGGTCTCCTATGGGCCTCTGCACTTGGCTACAAAATAACAAAACAAAGCTCTTTTTTTTTTTTGTAATCATCCCAAGATGTGATAACGTGTGTTCTGTCACTCTGCCAAGCAAGCATAGACAGGCATCAAACATGAGGGTGGCCACCTACAGAGCACAGGGCAGGAATCAGGTCTGCCTGAAGCTAATGCATAAGGCACAGAAAACAGATCAGTACTGGACCATCAATGCAAACACACACACACACACACACACACACACACACACACACACATACGTGTGCTTAAGACACGTGGCCAGGGAGCTGAACTTTACACAGCAAGCTTGTTAAAAGCCGAGATGCTTTTAAGCCGTTGTAATCCGAGCCCTATGAGGGGTTTAAACCAAGGATAGCAGAGGGATTAAATTGCAGCAGAAGAAACTTCTCGCACCTTTTTTTTCAGCAGATGTCATGAATGATGCCACTGTTTGAAGGATTGTTCGAATACAGAACCAGCGTCTGATATAAATATTATAAATCTCCTGCTTTGCCATAAGAACAGTTTGCACAGTTTTTGTGCATTAACACGTTCTGGCGTCTGCTGCGTTGTAGGGGGTCCTGACTCTTTTTAACGAACGTGCCACATAAAAACTTGTTACATGCACAGGTGTTTTTTAGCTAACGTCCAAAAAATGTTGATTAGATAAATGTAGTCTAGTTCCAGATTACGTTTTTTTTGTTTGTTTTTTTTTTACTACAATACTTTACAGTAAGTAATTGGCATCAGAGAAAGAGAGCGAGAGAGAGAGAGACAGACGGACAGAATCAGCAACACACAGAGACAGAGACAGAAACACACAAAGACAGAGCGTTATACCAATAAAGAGACATATTTATTTTTTTCATATCCTGATCCTCATCTTTACTGTAATTTTTTACATTTTTAAACCAAATATAATTGCCTAAGAACCTAAGGCTGAAGCACACCATGTACCAAGATTAAAACAAAACATCATTTCAGTTTCCACCATAATTAAGCTACACTGCGCGATATACTTTATGTTTCTAGATGACAGGAAATCCCACAACATTCTAAATCCTAAATCAAATAATCACGTCTGTGTCATTACTGATGAACTGTACATGGGTTGAGACATACACATGTTTCCAGGTGATCCATTACAATAACTTTGTCTACTTCTTTTTGGTGTAAAAACAGGCTCTTTTAATAGTTTTTCCTTTAAATATCCTGGTGAACTTTTGAAGAGACACACACTTTTCTTTTCATTTTACATTCTAGCGTCTTTTGTTGTTGAGCTTCTTTTCAACTTGTGGGTGCAGGCAGATGAAAAGGTTTTGGTGATTAGCGAATAGGCCATAAAAGAAACTGTCTCTTTTTTATCTAATGGACCACATCAGACAACTCAATGATGGACTGTATTGTACAGGTGTGACTGTGCTCAAAGATCCTCGGTTGCACTTATTTTGACATCTCATAAGTCCTTGAGTGGAGGAGTAGGGTATGAAGATGCCTGATGTATAACATCACTCATAAAGCCCATGTCTGTGTGGGTGTTTATACAACAAAATGTGCCTTTGCACTGATTCTGATACATACATGATCGCAATGTTGCTCTGTCCAACTTCACACACACTCATAACGTTCTGCGTCCACGCGGTCACTCTTTGATCAGAGGATTATTCTACTCTAATTCCAACAGCTCTGTCATCCAGGCTCTGTTCTTCCTCTTTCATTCTGTCACGCTTTTTCACTGGCAAACCTGAAGCAAGGGAGGACAGAGGGACACTCGCTAGATTCTCTTACATCTCTCTTTAGATGGTTGCAACCTGAGTCGGGACGGAAGGACGACTGTCAGATCCCAACTAATCCTCCTGTTGTGTCCTTGCTAATGCAGGTGTTGCTTTAAGGAATGCTCAGGAATGATGAATCAAATGAAGCCGAGACATGTGCTTGGAGTTAGCTTTCTTGGTTCTGCACTAGAGAATAGAAGTCTATCTCATTTTTATTTCTTAAAAAAGAAAACATCGTATTTTGTATGTCACTAGATCTGCACGCGTGTGTGCATGCTGCCCTGTAGCTGCAATATGGATTGGCATCTCAGACAAAGTCAGTTCTCCCGTCTTGCTCCCAGTGTTCCTGGGATAGCCTCTCTGCAAGTCAAACCAGGATAAATGACCAAGATAAATGCATAAACATATATATATATATATATGTGTATATATTCCTGTGTGTTTATATTATAGGTGTAATAAACAGTATTTCCTTTACCAGCTGCTCTTTTTTTTTTCTCTCTGAGTTAATATGACAAAAAAAGACTTCTTCCAATGAATGTTAAATATAATTTGGGTGCCAACATTTAGTTCTTCCCAGTTAACAGTTTCATGCTTCTAGCAACCTTTTTTTGTTTGTTTGTTTGTTTGGAAAAAACAGAGTTGTGCCAAGTTGTGCTTTTCAGAGCATTAACGCTAACTTTTCCATGGTGTTCATCCGTGCCCTGGAACATTGGTAATGAAGCAGGAACTTCATGACTGTTCAGAGATGATGGTCTCTGCTAGCTGTTTTTTACCACAATTTGGTTCATAGTTTGGATCTCCTTAAAATAGAGCAAAGAGGAAGTCTGAGATGTGTCTGAGCGAAGATTTAATTTGGATACAACAGTAGCATTCAATATCTTTCCTAAGATCTGCACTGGTATAATCTTTAAAATGTGAACCACTGACTAAACAGTTCAGGATACAGCTGTTCTGCAGCAGCTGGAGGTCTTATTAACATCTTGACTAACAGTAAAGGCTGACTTATCCCAATCCCATAGGCAAAAAATACAAATCATGCATTCCCATCTTCCAACAAAGCCTGTTTCAGTTCAGGCTTTATACGTTTATGTAATTGACTAGTAACATAGCAGAACATGAATCAGCCACAGCTCGGAAATACAGCGAACACAAGCTGATACCAACAGCACAGCTCTGAAAACAAACACTTGACAGTAATTTGTGTTTTGCAGCTTTGGGCAAATGTTGCTAATACACAGAAATGCAGTAAATATAAATAATGAATTCATCTTCCCAACACATTCAGATTATGTGCTTAGTACAACTGTGATGCAGGTGTATTGTAGCTGTGTATTAATTATATCCTTACTAGGATAAACATTGAAATCCGTGGGTAGTTTGCCTTTTCACAAGCTAAATAAATAATGTGGATGAATTCTGCTGGCCACAGTAGATTCTGGGATGTGGGCCTTCATGATGGGAAATGGGATCATGGAATAAACAAATGTTCCCAGTGGAATATTATACCTCTGGGTTTTTACCAAATACCTCTTTAATTGTGTTTGTTTCATACTCACTGACAATATGTGGTCTCATTTGTGTGCAGGTATACTCGAAATCAAGTCTGTGGATGTTGGCATTGTGGCAATTAAAGGCCTCAACAGCAACTACTATCTTGCGATCAACAAGAAAGGGGTGGTGTATGGAGCGGTAGGTTCTTTTTCCCCTTAACTGCTATGAATATAGTGTACTTTAGTGTAAATAGTCAGTAAACAGATATTACTGAGTCAATAAGGGCAGAGATTAAATACAACTTTGTTGATCCAGTCACAACCTTTGTGACACCGTTCTGTACTAGCATTCAATGCACTAGGTAGCGAACTAGCTGATAACACACTAATATTTGTTTGGGTGTCATGTGATTACATGTAAGATTAGCTGAACAAATGTACCTTAAGTTCTCCCTGTGTTGACCCTCAGCAAAATTAGGTATATAGGCTACATACATACACATTTACAGTAGTGAGTGTATCTTGTGTGTGTGTGTGTGTGTGTGTGTGTGTGTGTGTGTCCTAAAATTTTCCTCCTACACAGAAAAATATATTCATAACAATTTATATAAAATGATGCAGTAAATGACCCAGTACCTCACAACTGTGTTTAACATCAGCATTAGACAGTTCTGATTTAGCAGGTCTGTAAAAGATCAGCGATGATGCACGTTCTTTGATGTTGCCTGAGCCCATGCTCTATTTCTTGTGCTTCGAGACCCTTAAAAAGCCTCAGGTCCTTTTAAAGGACAGTTCCACTCCAATGCCTGTAAATAATCCCCTAGCTAAAAAAAAAGAGTTCTGTCATCTTTGGGAAAGTAAGCCGAGAAGCCCCTCTTCCTTACACAGCCATCTCTTACCTCAAAACACTGCACCATGCTTCACCATCCGGCAACACAATCCACAGCTCAGCCTTTGTCCCTTGCCCCCTCCAGCTCTGCTGGAACCCTTGAGCTGCTCTCATGAATTGCAAATGTTACCTGAAACAGGGAGAAAAAAAAGCAGCCGATTACGTCTTACAGAATTGAAACCAAATGAGGAAGGAATAAAATGACAGTGATGATGTAAAACCACTAAATTTACATATAACATACACATACTATATGACACTGAATACTAGCATACATGTATTTATGAATGTCCAACACTTAGGTTCAGTAAATAAGCCTTAAGTTTTAAGCTGTTCAAGTTCTACATGATATCTAATACGAACAGCAAAAATGGCATGCATTTGTAATGTAAAAAGGAAAAGGAATAATCTGTTTGATTACCACAGCTAAAAACATAAACCCTATAACTCTGGTATATAAAGATGAGGCATTTAAAAGGCAATTTACTTTGTTTTTAACTGAAGGTCACATTGCAATTCTTGTGAGTGGTGATGACTGACACACTACATATACATAGCATATGGACACAAATTAAATTAAAAGAAGCACATCTTTAATATATTTTTACAAATTTACAAACCTACACATTTTATGCTGTAGCAATAATAAAAAAAGAGCAAAATGTATAAATTACAGTAACGGTGTCTTTACAAAATGTTGTTTGTAGAATAATGTATTCATGACATTACAGATTAATCTCTAACATCATGTTAACCAGTGATGATATTATACATTGTGTTCTTTATGACAAAAATAAAATTCTGCACTGAATGTGAGCAGTGACCTCATATTTCGTTTCTTTTCCGTTTTCCAGAAGGAGTTCGGCACTGACTGCAAGCTGATAGAGCGGATCGAAGAGAACCGCTACAACACGTATGCCTCGGCAGAGTGGAAAAACAAGAAGAAGCACATGTTCGTGGGTTTGAGCGCCAATGGCAAGCCAATGAGGGCTAAGAAGACACGGAGAAAAAACACAGCCACACACTTCCTGCCCATTCCCATCCCATAGGGCCTGTACATGGGAAGCTTTCACTGCACTGAGGAAACACTTGGAACTTTTTTCTACAGTATCAAGAAATGTCTTTGGAAGGACGGCACTATGTACAGGAACTGAGCTGAACTCTTTGCTCATTTATACATATAATATATATCATTTGATGATATGATGGACTAAAAAAGGATAAAAAGGACAAGACAAGGCCACACCCTCTTCAAACGTTCCTCAATGGCCTAAAGAGACATTTTACAGAGCGATTCAAATGTTCAATTTGTGTGTGTGTGTGTGTGTGTGTGTGTGTGTGTTTGTGTGTGTATGTGTGTGCGTGTGTGAGAGAGAGAGAGAAAAAGAGAGAGAGAAAGAGAGAAGACCTTCGGACACAGTTATTTATGCTATAGTAACTAGTATGAGACTTTCCTAATGGACTCGCTGTGCTTTGTCCACGAATGCAAACACATACAGAAGAGTTGAGACGAAAGGACGGCATTTGAACTGCTGGACATAGCCAAGCATAGCATAAAACAACTTTAACAAAAACCTTATTAACATGCAAAGCCACTGTATTTGATAGCTCCATTCTTTACCTGACTGCTTTTAAATAAATTATTTATTTTCTGTAATATTTAAAGGGAAACAAAGACAAAAAAATATGAAATGGACATTTTTATCATTTATGCTCCTCTTTTAAAAGCTATTCTATCGATAAAACATGAATAAAGAAATTAATAAATAATTAAATGAATTAATAAATAAATAAAAAATACATTTCTGTTTACTGCAGAATTTGTGTTTGTTGTATGTGGAGGTGAATTTATTTTATTAAAGGACCAATTTACTGTAAATGAAACCGAGGCGAGTCTGGTGTGTTCAGTTTACTTCATCAGTTTTCCACTGAGTTATGAGGCTAATGTTGCTGACAAATAAAATAGGTTCAGCACAGTGCCACAATACCAGTTTAGCACAGTGTGTTAAATGTGCATGTCTCCATAGCTCTGTGAAGTTGTTCAGCATCTCAACCAGACTGAAAGAAAACTAAAAGCTGATGTGATTTCTGATGCTGCATGATACATTCAAGTCTTAAAATAAGTTCATTTTTGCCTTGTACTAATTTTTTTATTATTATGCAATTATTCATACCTTATAAAGCTGCTGATGAAGTCATGTTACTAAGTCATATGACATGCATGTGACATGAGTGTAATTATTTGGTCATGTTTGGAAGACAAAAAATTAGAGGCCTATCTGAAAAAGATTTCTTAACACATCAAACATAGGTACATGTCTGGTGAATGACAAAATTAATTTTATTAAACTACAGTAAGCTAACTCAGAATTATGAAGGGCAGTTTATAGAGTTATATGTATGATGTATGACTTACTCATTATGAATGAATGAAATGAAAGTGAACTATTTTGCCTTACTGTGTTTTGCACACAGAGGAATGTGACCTCCGCATTTAACCCATCCGTGCAGTGAAACACACACCAGTGAACACTAGGGGGCCTAGGGGGCAGTGAACACACTTGCCTGGAGCGGGGGGCAGCCCCAAACCACGGCGCCCGAGGAGCAGTTAGGGAAGTTAGGTGTTGAAAGTTTATATATACACATATATATCCTTTTATACTTGTTGAGGGTATATGGCATATGGGAGGACAGAGGACTGACAGATCAGACTGTACTAAGGAAGGAAAAGGTGTCCAGAGGATGCCCCAAATAAATAATTTTTCAAATAATGAGTGACGATTATAAACCAGATAAAACCACATTTGGTGACAATTGTGTAGCTAAAAATGGAAGGAATAATGTAAAATCCTTCCATAATTACACAATGAAATCCCCAATGAAGTCACCATCATACTTCAACATTTCGCTTTCCAATTTTTTGCCTTTGAGAACACTACATGGAGCAATGGGATACCATATTGCAATTTCAGTTTCCAAGATGGCTTCCCTCAAAACGGTCAGGTATTAAAGATTAGTTCATGCTCACAGATCACATAAGACAACAAGACATAAGACAAGACGTTTAGTGTTAAAAAAGTAATGGAAAGTAATTTCATATGAAATATTATTTCCTATAAATACACATCCTAATCTTCATAACGTCACATCATCAACAACATGCAGCAACTTTTCATGTTTTTAACACCAATTTCAATTCCAATTTTAGCCTATTGGAAGAAGGAGCCCAAGAGGTCCTGTGATACCATATTGCTCATATTTGAGAAATATATA
>JAOVVF010000019.1:18053717-18072286 GCA_028565595.1 Duopalatinus emarginatus
AACTTTATATATATAAACTTTTTTTATATATATAAACTTTTTTTTCTCAGTTTCAATTATGACCATTCGTATAACATAAATACGTTTTCAGCTTCATTGTAATTGTGTTCATGTTTACAGACGACAGGATGTCCCTTTGTGTCCTAAAACCATATGAGAAAATGTGTATGAGATCACTGTATGAGTAGAGTTTGATGTGGGTTATGGAAGATATTTACACAAAAGATTTGAGATGAGACAGACATGCATTGCATGTTTGCTACAGACCTCAAACATGACATGTCAAAAATGGTGTATATATGAATTTAATTCCAAATTTTCACTTTGAGATATTTCAACTGAAGTGTACTCTGTCTTAGTATGGGTTTTCTATGTTGTTAATCTTTTGTCTTTTGATTGGTTTTTTTGGGGTTTTTTTTGCCCTTTTCCAGGCTGCTGCACACCTCTGATTGATCATAACCACGTGTTTACTTGGTTGTCTCTTTCTACTAATCATGCTTCCCACCCTTACTCTTCAAAGAGCCTGTGGACAAGAAAAGGGCATGTAGGATAATGTAAATATTAGTTACCCGTTCATGAGCTGATTCTAATTATCTCTGATGTAATGCTCATTCCCTTCACATTAGCTACACAGACTGTAGCCTGCAGTTAGCAGAACAGAGACAGAAGATAGAAAGAACCAGTGCATGTGTGTGTGTGTGTGTGTGTGTGTGTGTTTTCATCAGATCACACCGTGTCAATCATGGCTCATTTCCTGTCTCACAGCAGTCCATAATTACATCGAGGGGCAACATTTTTAATCACAAGCAGCATCTTGACATGTTTCGAGTTTTGTGAGCACGGCCTTTGTGTCTGACACGCCTGCTCTAGATTTGACTCATGACTTTTCTATGCTTTCCTCCCTTTCAAGTTGAGACAGCGCTGTTTGTTTACATGTCCTCCTCTCTGTTCCATAAACTGACTTTTATGTTGGATTAGCAAATGTGAAATGGATTTGCGTGTCCGTCTGAACTCATTATTCCAGCACTTCACAGCTCTCGCACATCAGTATTTTTTGTTCGAGCTTTCTTCGTAAATCCATTCTCGCGTTTAATATAACACACACGGACAAGGACAGTAAATATTAGCAGCATTAATCACTGATAAGTTTATTAAAGTGCTGACTGTCAGTGCAGCTTCTTTTTCCCCCTCACTTTCACTTTTTAACCTTTTTGTATACAAAACTTGCTAAGAGAGCAACACATTCAGCTACATCATACATATTCAGGGCTTGGAGGCCCGAAGGAATTCCCGTGTGTTTATCCAAGTTGAAATATATATATTACAGCTTCACAGCTCACCCCAGTTCCCCAGAGCAAATCTGTGGCTTGTTGACCAAAAACCACAGGAGCAGCTGTGAATATTTCATTCCAGAGAGGTTGCCGGTGGGACGGGACAGGGGTGGAGGGGCTGGGGTGGAGGGTTTGCGTTTTTTTTTTTTTTCTTTCAATAGCCCAGTATTTTTGGATGGCAACGTGGTGACGTTGATCCAGGCCCAAGGAGTTTCCAGTAACAGAGGCGCGCTCAGCATCGTGTTGGAGGAGTCCGGCATGTCTCTGCAGAGCGTCGAAGCTCGTGTCAGCAAAAAAATCCAAAAGAGCAACACATCTAAATATAGTGCGATCCTGTCGGACCCTGGGCCATTTCAGGCTGAGGTTTGGATCTCGCGATGATCCTCTGGAGGTTTCCAGTTTCTGTTCAAGCAGGTGTGTCAAACATTTGCCTTGGCTTTGCTCGAGATGAGGCATGTGTTTATCAATTCAGCTCAAGTGAGTGAGGGAAGCGGAGAGACGCTGAGCTTGCCAGCCCCAAGCAATGTCAACCTTTCAGAGAACAGAGCCCTGAATTTACTAATAAGAACCTTTGAGTACGAAAGTAATTTAATATGCACAGGGTTTGGAAATGTTTTGGACTAAATTGGTCAAGTGTCAAACATTATAGATTTTTTTTTCAGTCCTGTTCCAAAAAATTAAACAAGCATTCCCATTAGAAGTGATCCGAGCTCGGTTATTTCATTAAACCATAAAAAAAAGCCAAAGGCAAACTTGGGCCTGGTCTAGACCATCAGCACGCTCTGTCAAGCTTGCATGCACCACACTTCAAGCTCATTTGCTGGTTGTTTGTAATGACCCAACTTAATGATCATTGTATGAAGCTAATACAGGAGTTTGGCAAACATCTGCAGCCTTGGCGACTAATAAAGTCAGTGTTTATTGTGTCTGTAGACCACATAAGTAACACTTCACTAATAACCTTGTTTACAGAACCACGAATGAGCTTGATTAAAGAGTATATAAATTTAATTCGACCTGCTTCACATCTTAACAACACATAATAACATAATAATAACATTCTTGAAGGTGTGCCGATAATTATGTTCTCTTGAGGTAATGTAAACTGAGATGGGGAACAATTCAGACTCACTCTTGGGGTTTTGTTGAACATTTAATGGCAGGGAAAGTAAAGCTGTGACTGTCCAGATTCAAGTCACGCCTCTGCAGTTATGTGTATCTGGGAAGAGTTAGGGAATCTAGGCCAACATGTTTTTAACACGCTAAAGGACAAATCAGTTCGAGTTCAAAAATCAGTGTACACATGGGCTTTGGAATAATTGGGAATTTAATAATATCTTATAATAAAAAAATATGTCAACATTTTAGCTATTTTACCTCGTATCTATTCTGTCAACACTGTTCTGGACAGGAGGTCTAAAAGTTAGCATGTACTTAATTCCAGATTGTGTTCTCACTTCTGATTAGTTACATTATATAACAGCAGTTTATACATCAGTATACATATGTTCTGGCCATGCAAGCTGATTGGTTATTTTACCATAACAGCATGTTTTTCTTTTCACAAACACTGTATCACTCCAGTGAACCCTGAAACTATAAATCATATAATGAACCAAGAAATAATATAAATACCCTGAGCAAAAGAAAACAAGAATAACCTAAAAAAATTAAGAGAAGCATACACAATAACAAAAAAACAAATGGGCAAGAAAAAAACTGTGAGTGGAAAACTGAGTAATTTGTCAGTCTGTTTAAGGAGCTGCAGGCTGTACAGTGAGTGAGTGGAGTGACTTAGAAATAAGCTGTTTGTTGAACTATAATTGGGTGAAAGAAAAGGCTAACATTATAACATGTTTTGTTCCTGGCTCAATTTATTTATTTCTTACTCTATTAATTTTACAAGCTGTTGTATAAAACCACCAGTTAACAGATAACAGGAACCATCTTGTTTTACTGATTTTCCACCACATTTAAATTAACCACTGTAAATCTAACTATAAAATAAATAAATAAATATATAAATACAATGTGAAAATCTTTAATAATGGCATCAATGAGAATGCTTCAGTCTCAAACAATAAAGTCCTTCTTGTTGCTAATTTGCATGTTATTGAAGAACTATTGTAGAACTCAACTGTGCTACCAACAAGTACAACATTTAATTTGTATGCCTCAAATATATGTATGCCTTAAAATATACTTAAAACATGAAAGAAAAGATTGAGGAAGAGCTATTTTAGACCTGCCTCCACTGTGACCTTGACTATGTTTGGATCAATTCTAATGGAACGAGTCCATGTGGTGGTTACTGAATCCCACAAATATTTAACCATTTATTCTTGAGCTACCACACCAGTGAGAATATCAGCCAACTTAGAATAATCTCTGTGGAGTTAAAAGTGGTCTCAGTAGAGCTGTGGGAGTTGTTCTACATAATACTATTGCAACTTCAGAAAAAAAATGTATGTGTACAGACCTTGTGTGCTGCTTTGGTGTTAAATCTAGAGCTCTAAAGAGTTGTTTGTCCTTTTGGAGAAACCCTTCATGTTTTATTCTGAATAATCTACTTACAAGTGAATCTATCGGAAGAGTATATGAATAGAAACTTTTTAAAAAATAGAAAGTTAAGAAGCCTTAACTATTTAAAAAAATCCTTGGAAAAAACATACAAGTTACCTAGTACCTAGGGTACCTAGTCCATATTGTTATAAAACTATAATCTCTATAAAACATATATAAGCATTTACATTTCTGTTGGGTTCTTTGGGTTGTCCTTTTGGGTAAAAGTTTTTAAGAGCCATAACACAATATATTTCCTTTTGAGCAATTATTCCAAGCAGTATATTGCCCCTAATAACATAAAAACTTCAGATGAAAACGTTAAGGTTTCTGTATAGAATTTTATAATAAAGTAAGCTATAAAACTTTAACCATCCAAAGTGTCAATGAACTCTAAGAAACTTTTAATATACTAGGGATTGGAGAGCTGAAACCCACTTCTATTTTTGGCCAGCATGTGAGCAACCTTGTAGAGTCTCTCAGTAATTTTTATACCTGAATATATTGGCAATTATTTAAGAAGATTTTTCAAGTCCACATGTCTCTAACCTATGAATTTGTCCTGAAGGACTTCTGGATGGTCGATGTCTGCTTCAGAACCACGGACAGCTCTGACTTATTAAATAATGTGGTTACTTATTGTTTAACTGCAATACAATTCATAGTGTAAATTATAAACAAAGACTTTTCCTGTCCCAACATTCCAAATAATTCTCTTGTAGAAAGTGAGAACTGTTCCCTACTCAAAGGATCATTGATGATACATTTCTAAAAAGTAAAATTCTCTGTTGTAGGGTTCTACATAGATTTTTAAGAGAGTTTCACCAGATCAACACCAAAGAACATGTTAGTTTAAAACCAGCGATTTTTCAAGTTTCAAACTTTTGGGAAGCTGTTATACCTCTATAACAACACTACTAAACCCTTTGGATCGGTCTTACTTTAGACTATAATTTAAAGCACAGTAGTGGTTAGTAAAGTGCGTATGGGATGTAAAGAGTATAGTACTGTGTCATAACATGTACCTCATTTAGCTGATGCTTTTACACTTACAGCGGAAAGGGGATACAACTGAACAGTCAGGTGGTGCCATGTTTCAAACTTACAACCTTTAGCTCTGCAGGCAGCTTGGATTAGTAGCCCAATGCCTTAACCACAGAGCTAGAAGTTCTCCTACTTTTATTCATTAAGAAGACCAGCATATAAAGCAAATAACATGTGTGATAAGATAGAATACAAGTGTACAAGCAAGTAGTTGAGGGCTAAATGGTTTTCCTTGCTACAGGGCACAACAACATCTATAATTTAAACTCACAACTTTCCAGTGACTAGTGTGGAACCTCAACCACTGAGCCACCGCAAGCCTTGAGACCACGTCTGACTGCTGTGTATGGAAAACCCCAAAAGACATTTACATCTATTCATGCAGTAGATGCTTAAATCCAAAGTGACTTACAAGTGAGACTGAGTCCAATCCAAGCACAGAGATGTTAAAAGAACACGTAAGGGACAAACCATATTTTCCAGCAGCTGACCAAAAGCAAGTGCAACACAGCTGCAGGAAAATAATAATTGGCATCCAGCATTTTTAGAAAAAAAAATACCTTAGGGATTTTTCCTTTGAACCTGTTTCAGCCAACTATAAGGAAGGGTTTTAAATAAATCCCTTTTGGGGTATTTGATAACCCTTAACAAACCCAAAAACATTTGAAGAGTTCATTTGTCTAAGAGTGCACATTGTAAAATACTAAAACACTTTTGGATGGTTCTCTTTATGAATGTTCCCAACTATATCGCATGTGTACCACTTGTGACCTCTTGAGTGATATTATTTGCTATAGGCAATGTTATACATCATCAGGTTAAATCTAGAACCCTAAAGAGTTTATTGGTTTGTACTTTGGAAGAAAAAGCCTTATGGTAGTATCCTACAGTAGAGTGTTTTTTTTTTTCAACAAGGGTTTCAAGTAGAACCCCTTAAAAAGCTAATAACCCTTAACTATCCCAAGAATCTTTGATGATTCATGTTTAGTGCATATACAATAAAGTATAAGAGAGTGTTTTCCTTTTCAGAGAGGGTTTCACTGTTAAATAGTGATTCAAGTAGAACTTTAAGTAGAACCCTTAATAGGTTAATTCTTTAATGTGACTCTCAGTTAATGTGCATGTGTACAGCTTGTGATCTCTTGAGTGCTGTTGCCTTAGCATTATAGATGTGGTCATGAGTCACAAGATAACTCTTATTAGAACCTTTATGAGCTCTTTGGTTTGTCTTTTTAAGGGTAAACTTTAAAGCCTTTTATGTAAAACAATGTTTATAGTTGAGATAAGGTTCAAGTAAAGCTAAAAACCCTTGAAAGGGAACTCAACTCATCTGGGTGACACCTTATAGTGCAGCATTTTTATTCTATAACTAAATTTTTTATGTCATTTGAAGAAATAAATAAACTCAGTAGTTTTGGTCCAACCTAACCTGTTCTAACCATTTCTTGCCTTTATGCCTAGAGCCACATTAAATATGACACTTATCACCACTGACCTGTAGCATTCAGCTCTCGAATTTCTAAACAGAAAAAGTGAATCCCAAAGATGCCAGAGCCATATTTTCTGTGTTTTCTGGGTAGGAGGGATGGCATAGCCTCTGCCCCCTGACAATCAAATCAACAACCTAGCCAATCATATAAGCCTCTTTGTATGGGTAAGAGGACAACAGCACTTTTCTCTGAATGGGGAAACACTGTGATGCAGCATGAGCAGCAGTTCAAAAAATTCAGTTGATTGGTTTCATGTGTTGCGTAGAAAGAATGTTAGTCTTCATTCTCCTCAGTTGGTAGTTGATAAGAGCGGGATGATAGTAGGCATTGGCCAAGACCAAATTTGGGAGAAAACAAAAAAGAGGCCTGTTCTGAACTTTCCTTTATGCAGCATGTTGTTAATAAATCCAATTAGCACTTAAACCACAACCACATATTGCAGACAAATGTAATACATACATCTCTACAAACTAACCAAAATTTAAATACATGACCTCATTAGCCACTTACTTCTGGACTGCCAATGCTGGGGTCTTAAAACCAGTTAAAAAAACATTTTATTGTAGGAAACAACTGATCTGTGTATTAATAAATGCAAACCATTACAAGGAAATATATTATACAGTCTAAACCGCAAATAATTCATTGTAAATGTAATGTCAGTGTTTTTACTAAGGTTAAAATGGCACATGGTTGAGTATGTGTGTGTTTGCGTGCGTGTGTTTGCGTGTATGTGACGGATAAACACAGCGATTGAGCCGGCGGCCTTTGAAGCACTGCTGTTTCTGAGAGTGCTCCTCTTCAAGGCCACATGGCGTCATTACTAAACACCAGCATGGACATCTGGCCTTGACATGATCATGATGTTTCCTTTTTATCACCTGCTCACAGCTGAGCAAAATCCAAAAGACCCTGAAAAATCTGGATCCTCTCAAAACAAGACCTTCCTGCAACATTTTCAAGACATCTACATTATGATACGCTACATTACGCTAATTTCTTACTATAAAACATGAGGGTGGGATCCATAATTAGAGACAGCAGGTTTGAGAATGTAAGGCATGAGTGTTGAAACCTTTTTGAATTCATATTATTTAAAAAAAAAGGGGGGGGGGCAGCTGAATTAGTGTGAGGAGTGTATAAACTATGTTAAATTAGTTGATGGTAAGTAGGTACAAATGTAAAATAAATATACACAAAATTCAGTGAACCATTTTTGTATTATGGGTAGTTATCAGTACATTCAATATTATAAAACAATGGCTTTAGGTTTTACTAAAAACTGTTTTTCTATATTGATTAATAAATAAATTGACTTGATGCTACAGATTTCCTATAAATTTGTAAATTTTAAAGGCACCCAACCCCTACATATATGACACTATTCTTCTTATAAATCACTGGTGTCTTCATTTATACACTGAAAATCTATTGGCCAGTTTATGACATTATAAAGCCATTTTCAAATCAGTAGCTGTGTTAAATTTGAAATAGCTGCATTAATTTTAACAAACAAAATGATTCAATCACGTGTTACAAGTGTTTACTTCACTTGTTTATGTAATGTTTTCCTATTTAGAACCTACTTTTAATATATTGCCCTACTTATTTGTTTTATTATTAATTTTTGAATGAATAAATGTACCATGGAATCTAATAACATTACAATTACAGTCCTCAAAGAAAAATAACATTGTGTTTTCATAGGACAAAATTACTACTGCCTGAAAATCTACTTTACATATAAAAGTCCTGTATTGTCAGGTTGGTTCAGAGCGTCAGGTTCTGACGATATTTGCAATTGTTGGGGCATGGTCATATATAGGGAGAAAAAATCATATAGCTGCTTCTCAAGAACAAAAAGGGCAATAATGCTGGAAAGTGCATATACAGTGAAGAACCAGAAAAACTGGTAAGCAGTCTAATACTCGGTAGGTTCCCTTGTGAGGCATGGACTATACAAGCTTATGGAAATATTCTGTAAGCAATGAACTCTATACTTTCTGCAGAACAGTTCACAATTCTGTTGTATTCCGAGGTGTAGGATTTGTGTGTATCACAGCACATCCATGATGTATTTGATAATGTTGAGATCTGATGACTTAGGTGGGAATGGCAAAACCCCAAACCCTAAATAAGTGCTTTGTACTGCTTGGTATCTCTAGATGTGTGTGCCAGTGCTTTGTACTGCTGAAAAAAGGTCAAACTCATCAGAATGAATGCAGGGCATGAATGGGTCTAACTCGTAAGAAAGGTGGTACACCACACGTACCAGGGGTCCCATGGAATGCCAGGTAAACAAACGCTATACCACTATGGAGCCACCACCAATCTGTAGCAGTTTATTTTTTACAATCTGTAGCTGTTTTTCTGGTACTTCTGTGCATTTGTCAGTCTGTTAGTGAATTTTTCATTATCCCTACCTGCTAAAAATAAGTTTGATCTTTCTAACATGAAGTGACAAAGCAACTGAAACAATTGTGCTGTGCCAAAGAGTGGCATATGAAGCCATTTTTACCCACCACAACCAGACTCTACAATAAATCTACACACAGCCAGAGAACATCAGACTGCTTGTTGTTGGCTGATTAGGACTGACTACAATGGACAGCAATTCCATTTTTGTTTATGATGTAACTGATGTCATTATATTATACTACATTATTATTATTTTACTATTTTTATATATAGCCTTGGGTACATGCAAAACACTGTTGTGAAGATTGCTTCAAAAATTGCTTTTAAAAAATATTTTTTAGTATGGGACTACCCTTTCTATTTTTTTTATTTTATTTGTTTTTTTTTTAGTCCCAGGTACAGTTTGTGCAGTTTTGTAAAGAAACGCTTAGTTTTACTGAGCATCTTGAAGAATCTGCTACAGTTCTTTTGCATGCAAAACTCAGGAGCCTACATTATGTTTTTTTGTTTGTTGTTATTGTTGTTGTTTTGTTTGTTTTTATTTGAAAGTGATCCCTTTTTGTAAAAGGTAGTGTACTTTACTGACTTACAAATTACTGTTTGTAACATGATTTATTATTATTATTAATGTCTATCTATCTATCTATCTATCTATCTATCTATCTATCTGTCTGTCTGTCTGTCTGTCTGTCTGTCTGTCATCTCTTTATGATTTTATGGTATCTTGGCAAGAACTGACCACCAGGACACTATTTATGAAGAGTGTTTCAACCCCTCAGATCGCTGCTTCTGAATTTTGAATTTAAGCAACTAAAATACATTCTTATTTTCTCATCTCTTAGATTTTAAATCCTCTCTGTACAACAGTTGTGTTCTATTTCTGATGAGCACAGTAACCTTATATAAATAAGAATTTATATATTTATCACTGTTTACTGTCATTACTCATATTTTTGTATCAGTTCAGGGAGATATGCTCATGGTATTTCGCTGGTAAAAAAAAAATGCCAAGTGCACACATTTTAAGAGTCTCTTTTCAGATGTAAATGCAAAACACATGGTTAGCACATATGTGAGTAATAAACATGTTTGGGCCGCATGTCCCCAACGTTAGCTGTAACATGACACAAGCATAGATAATAATAATAATGGTCACCACCCAAAAGAAATTTAATTCATTGAAATATTTAGTCTGGTTATTTCTGCAAAAGAAAAGGTCAATAAAATACAATATGGGAACTCAGTTTACATCATGCATGATTTTACTGGTTTGTTATGAAAATTCATTTTGCCTAAACATTAAGTACAAATTTTTAAACTTTTGTAGTTAGATCTGATTTAACTGATCTTTCACTAAAACCCAGACTTAAGAGCTGGGTCAGTTTTTTCCACTCTCCTTGAACAGTGGCATGCTTTTTGTGTGGTCACATTTAGAAATGGAGGGTTTCAAGTGGCGTCCATTTACTCTGTGGCCAACTGTAAGTGATTAGTGTCATGATTGAGGTGAGGCAGCAGGACAAGACCAGTGGAGACAGAATTGGTATAGGATTGCAATGACATTGTAAAAAAAAAAGGGAAAAGGAACCAGTATAGTAGCCATGAATGAAATATGGTGTAAACTAAGCACGATCGATGCATGTCAGTGGGAGGTGAAAAAGGGGGTGGGAGAGTCTTGGGTAAGTAAAAGGCATATTTCAAAAAGACAGGGCCATAACACAGGGCAGAGACGAAGAGAATGAAACAGTGGAAAGCGCTACTAAGCTCACTCGGGATTCTCTCATTGGCTTCAATTTCCTTATCTCTCATCTTCTCATCTTTCTTTCCAATATCCTCATTCTATGTTTTCTCTCTCTCTCTCTCTTTCTCTCTCTCTCTCTAGGATGCATTGCAACATGCAGCTGAAAGTAGAAAACTTATTTTCAGCATCTGCCCCAGTAACAAAGTCCACATGTTTCTACAATGTGTAGTCTTTCTTCTATGAAATTGGTCAGAGTGATGTGTCAGCGGGTTACGACACTTACAGACCACAGTTCCTCCACTGTCGTTCCACAGACAGATCATGTGACTGTGTATTACCACAATTACTTGAGTTCTTTCACTTTAATTCTGGCAAAGCATGTCTTTACAGAACTCACTTTTTGCATGGGGCATTGTCATGGCTCTCCTTAGTTCATGTAAAGGGGAAGCCTTAATGCTACAGCATTCAATGACATCGTAGACAACTGGGTGCTTCAAACTTTGTGGCAACTGAGGGAAAGCCTTACATATAGGTTTGATTGTCTGGTGTTCACATACTTATGACCATTTTTTCCACTTTATTATTCCATCCAATTAAATTAACATAAGTGCGATGATTGCATCACATGCGATCATGTGATTATGCGTATCTATTTGGCAGGCTAATTGTAGTTAATTAAGGAACGCAAATGTTGCATGATATTGTGTAGTACGCCAGTGTAAAGTGGCTTTCTATGTTTAGCTGATATTATTACAGCTAGTTATTCAGCTTTTTATTCATGCTTTATTAAATGACTTTATTTTCATTTAGTAAATTGTAGCATTATTTTGTGTTAATTCAATGCAAAGTGCTGTATTTGCCTGTATTAACAGCCCAATGTTGATCCAGACAGGGATCACATTATTAGGCGACTGCAAAAAGGAAGAAACAAATGGACAATTTAGTGAACAATACACAGAGGAGCAGACACACGCATTGCCATAGCTAGCTATAAAGACACACAAGTCCATAGAATATTCAGCTTTTTATAATTTGTCGAATTAAAAATGGAAACAGTGACATCTTGATAATATCATAGCAGAGTTCAGTCTACAATGTGGAAAGACCCATGCATTCTCTCTGCATACTACCCAATCAGCACTGCACATGCGGAGTAAACTTGAGGTTTGCCCACAGACTTTACAGATACCTGAACTGTACAGTTTTTCTATCCATCCATCTGTGCATCTGTCCAAGACTCGCATTAGCCTGACATCTGAAAATCGACTAAGAATATTTATAGGATTTATATGGAATAATAATTTTTAGCCAGTAGATGAACTGATAAAGAATTGGTTCAAACAGGATCAAGGTTAAATGTTTGAAATAGTTTTAAATTTTTCCATAGCTTCTATACTATTAGAAGTTCTACTTGTTAATTATGTTACATTACTAATTCAAAAAAGAAAGAATGAATGACCAGCAAAGAATGAGAGATTTTTATAGGTTATATTTTTGCAATGTGGCCCTCACAAAACTTTTGGCTCAAGTAATGGACCTTCCTGCAAATGATGGAATTGTTCTAGGTTCGAACAGGACTTTTGAGCATCTCCTCTGATAAAGAGTGTAAACAATGAAGATAGATAGAAAGAAAACAGAAAGAGCAGTCACAGTGGTGCCAGTGTATATCAGGTGATCTCACAGCTAAAGATAAATATATTTATATCATTTTATTAACTCTGCCTTTTACAGTGCTGTACATGTATGCATGTTGCAGTAATTTTTCAGGACATGCACTAAAGCAAACATGAACAGTTACCCATCATACTTGTAGTTAAAAGAGGCATATGTAAACATACTGTTTATATCTGTCAGCAAGTCCAGAACTATATTCCTCACTCTCCTAACCGCATGTTACTTTTTATCTGAATTACTATTTAGTAGAGTTTAAAAAGTAAAAATGATGGTGTTCTTTCTACCATGATACAAAATACTATATATCAAAACCTCACAAGTGATTGGCTAATGCATTTTTAAATCCATTAATTAACAGAGCCCTGAACTGTTCAGCCTGCTAAGGCCCAGGTTAGTCGACACCCTTGATGTACAAAGTCAGAACCCTCTTCAACCCCCAATCCTGCCTCATCAAAGAGCTCCTTCTCCATCACAACCTTCTTAAAAGCAGCAGAACTGCCCTCCCCTCCATCTTGCCCACCCCCCTATTTCTGAAATGTGGACCTGCTCTTGCTCGGCGGCTCTGTCTTTTCTCACCTCCACTCATTTAGGCCTTGATAAGAGCCCTCCAGCTGGGGCTCAGCAGGGCTGCGACGCTTCAACTTGCAATGGTTCAGCGCGCCCCACTCATTTCCACACACTTTGCTTGGCCCACGGCATCACCCCTTCGTTTTTACAAGGGAGGCACTTTTAACCATATGTACACAATACAAATTAAGTTTACCTTGGCCAGCAAGGCTTAAAAGCCAATGTCCTCAACCCTATTTAAAAAAAGAAAGCTAAATAACTGAAGAGGGTCCAACATCAAAAGACAGAGGAAACTGGGAGGGGTGGAGGGTTTCGGAAGAAATCTTACCAGACTTGGAGCTCTCGATATCGAGGGGGAAAAAAGTGTCTGGGCGCCATGCCGCCTAATTATCAAGAGTGTCTGCAGCTCTGTAGTGTGGTTAGTTTGAGTCACTGCCACAATTTGCAATTTGTGTGGCTGTTTGTGAAAATGTTTTAGTACATAAATTACTAATGACTAGATATACGCAGCTGGGGCTCTACAAATTGCCAAATTCCTACATTTTTGAAGCAGCCCTTGAGTAACTAAAAGTCAGTGTAGTCCCCCTAACTCATGGCTCAGCCTCAGTAAAAATTAATGGCTACTAATCTATGGTGTGATGGAAGATGAAGGTTTGCAATGACACCTATGGTTGAGACATACGCATCAGGCGTATCCTAAAGCATACATCCTGGCTATATAAAGAGTGGCATGTGGTTAATGGGGTTAGTTTCCACTGGTGTTCCCATGTGCCCTGCCTGTAATCTGTGGGGTGGGGGAAACTGCTTGTGGCCCACTGAGCTGGCTGTCAACCCCATTTACTGCAGGGCCCACAGACATGAACACAGTCCCACCATAGACCTATAGGAAGTGGGTCATCTCTCCTGCCTCTCTTACATGTTAGTAGTGTGTTAAAAATATTACAACAGGAGGAAAACTAGAAGGCTGATGTATAGAAGGGGGATATGGAGAAATAGATATATCTTTGACTTCTGTATTTTCTTTTCATCCTACACTTACTTTTCCTAACATGGTTGTAGGTCGACCTAGTGACCTAATGAACTAACATGATAATGTGTTTTTGATAGAGACTCCAAAGCCTTGAATAAGAGCATGTGCTAAATGTTGTAAATGTCGTGTAGTAAGTATTGTATTTCACATAAAATAAAAAAATATTGAATTAACTTAAAATAAATAATTAGACAAACAGATTGACTATCAGAGATACATACAGACAGCACACATATAGACAGGTTAAGTAATTATATATTTGCTGAATAATACTCCCATAACATAAAATATTTGATCAATTTGCATATATTTTTATTCTAAGATGTAATTAAAAGGTATAAACATTTCTCGCAGCTGTACCACTGCTATGCCTCTGCTCCAGTCACAACAGTTTTATGACCAAATTTAGCTGTTTTATCAGAACCCGGAGCCTGTAAAAGAAGATAAAACTGAGACAGGTCCTGTATCATAACCACCGTTTTGGGCTGGAAGAGTTTAACTGTGACCTATGGAGTAATAATGATAGGGCTAAAGACAGGCTTTTCTGGGTTAATCATTTAAGAGAGGGGTGGAGGGGTTAGGAAGCCTCAACCGAGGGTTTATTATAATTATGTTTATTTGTTAATAAGTGAATGAACATGTCAGTTATAGGCAGCAATATGCCATGCTACACCAATTTCCTGACCTTTATACAGTTAAAGGCTGAAAGGATAATTGTGATTATTGGTCCCAATTAGTTACGGACTAAATAGTTTTACTGAATGTTATCAGATCTTTCTTTTATATTATACAGACTGTATTCATTTAGATGTAGGATAAAGACATATGTGCTTGGGGTTGGATTTAAATGGTGCACTGGAGTAATTACATTATTTGAGTTGTTTATCTATGATTTTATTTCCATCCAGATTTGCCTCAGACCAAATTATGTACTTTTTGTTTACAATTCTGTGGTTATTTGATCATTTTAGTCCTGTCCAGACTGACCTGTCGGTGACTTTGCAGACCAATATAGCATCATGTTTTAAAAAAAATTTTTTTTGATTTGCTGCTACTAACCATATTTATTCGCTTAAGACGTATATCCACTTCCTGAATCATGAAAACATGAGGGCTTTGAAGTCTTTTATCAACTGGAGTAGTATTGGTCATATAACCTTAGGAATGCTAGCAGAAAGAAAATAAAAATTAATCCAAAAAGTTCAATTAAGTTAAACATAATTAAAGTAATATCAGCTATAGGTATAAGGCAACTTTAATTCACATGCCACAAAATCATGCAGCATTTATACTGTTAAAAATAAGTGAACAAGCAGTTGTTTCACAGTACCTTCCTTAATCATCATCTCATAACCATGATGCAATTCTACAGGGTTCATTGATGAGTTCATAAACTCATCCTGTCTGCGTTAATTTAATTTCCATCCAGATATGAGAGTTTTATCATGGAGGAGACGTTATTAATTACACATTTCTTATAGATGCCACTAATTATTTATACTTATTATGTACCATTTATCAGTGAAACTAATCCTGTCAAAGATGGCTCATGATTACACCTTAGTACTTGCTTAAATATACATAAGGAATGGTGGCTTAATGCACCACTGTCACTAAACAGCAATGTTTGATGTTAGCCAAAAGGATAACTGTGTCTAAAACCATTAAATAATTGAGGGATCATGACCACAGTTATGACTAATGGTTCTAATGCAGACTCTAATGCAGACCAAGCCCTGCTTAGTGTACTGAGCATAAATCTAAAGCCAGCCTTGACATGTTTGCTTCAAGTAAATGATCAGATAATAATTGTTTACAAAATTGTATAAATCCATGTTTTACAATCCTCACAGTTCAAGTAATATTGAACAGATCTATTAAAGTCGAGATAAGGATGGCATTTTCTTTTTTCTTTTTGTAAAATAGTCCTGCAAGCACATAACATATTTCAGCAAGTTCTACATGATGTTACATTCATACGTAATCCTTTGGGTCTGGTTAGGATACAGAATCAAACTGTCTGGGTTTTTTTTTTTTTTTCTAGTTCTGTGCATAGAGATATTATTTAATAAATCTTTTATACATGCATATTTCACTGACACGAAATTTGTGAGGTTGTAATCCGATTCGCAGACATTCAATCGTACAGTCTCGAATGTATGTAAGGAGACAGCAACTGTTTGAGCTGGTATGTGATGTCTCCCTGGATGAAGAGATGACAACAGCAACACCTCTTAAAAAAGGGAAGTGGATTATGGGAGCCAGTGTTAAGTGACAAGAGGCGAAGAGGTCGCAGATCTTCTCTTATTTCATTCCATCTATGTCTCCTTCCCTGGAGAGGAGGGTTTTTTTTTTGTTAAAAGCAAAACCTGTTTGTAGTTACAGGGTTTGTTGTGCTCCTCTGTTTTGTAGGTCAACATGTCCTCCTCCCCATTAATTGGAGTCTCGGTGTATCACGCAAAGTGTAGCTGCAGCTGCTTCACATTACAGAGGGAGGGGTAGTGGTAGAAGCCGGACATCTTTGTTTGGAAATGGGCTCTCAAGGGCCTCCTACAATGTCCACATCCCGCTCGTGCTGACCCTTCCTCCGGCCCGCATTGCATCACACAGCATCCAAAACACAACAGCACTGCCTTCACAAATCACTTTTACCAAATTCTGGGGGTCGAATCCAAGTTTTTAAACTGCGAAATGTGAAGGCCAGATCCTCCTGAAGAGGGACCAGCCTGTGACGATGAGTGATTTTATATGTGTGTTATTCACACTTGTGCCAGGTGCCTCAGACACACACAGAGCAGTACATAAACAACATCATTATTGTGCTGACAGACAGGCTTTTATTTCTGTGGAATGTGTGGATTTTGATTGTTAATGAAATCATCAACTCTGACAAGGCGAAGAAGAAGATCATTTCTGCACAGCCAAGCACAATTTGAGTCAAGGAAAAGTATGCGGGTGTGCGGTGTAGTTAGAGTTGCCTTGTTTGTTGTCTTAGTAACATGTTGCTGATATAACAATGCACAGACAGTTAACGTGCTGGCTTTACAACGGGCCTAAAGGGACGTGGGGATTAATAGTAGGATCATCATGCCAAAGCGTGTGAGACACCTGTTAGCTTTAGTCCTGTAGATCCTAGACATGTTCAAATAAAAAAGAGCTAAAATGTAACAGCAAGCAGCAATTATTGAGGCCCATGTGTTTTATTGGAAAAGAAATTAGCAAGCAGAACCGTGACAAAAAAAAGTCAGATAAAGGAAAAGCTGATAAGAAGTTCGTTTTGCAACAGGCTATGCTGACATCCGTCTTTTAATGCACAGTTATTATTCACATGTTGTTAAAAATACATATTTCTTCACAACCATGGACAATCTCACCTCTGATTGGCTGGTGAGTGAGTGTTACACTTAATCTTTTTAGACTGCTCCCCATGCTGCATCACAGGGCAGTGTAACATGTTTGGGTATAAATATAAAAGTATAAATGCCATCCCATCCAGCCAGAGAGCATGGACAGTTTTTTCTCCTTTAATTTCTGCCCATGGACGGCTGTGTCATCCACAGGATGACAGATGAACGACTGCACCATGTTGGAGCCTAGAAACGTACAGTTTACTAAATTCTGCGTTCAACCAAAGTCAGTATAGGACAAGTCTGTTCACTCACCACCGTTTTTGGTAATGCTTTCGGGCAGTTACTTTGAGCCATACAAGACCAAACTCCTATCTCCTTGAATGGGGAGATGTCTATTTCTCCAAAACTAAAATAGACTTACCAACAAATACACGTTTGAAATCATTGGTAAAATCTGATGAAAATGGTGAACCTTACCTTTGCTCTTGGATTAAAATAACTCAGAATAAAACAATAAAATATCATATTACGTAAAACCTTCTTGTACAATACCTTCCTAATGAAATGCATCACACACCGGTTAAAACTTCACTAATCTGGACATGCAATAACGAAAGTCCATATTCCCCCTTTCACACCTTTACCAATATGCTGGTTCTTTCTATTGACGGGTGGGAATTATGTGAAGCGATCTTGGTGTTGCGGGCTTCACCATTCATTCAGTGGTACATCTCTATATAGCATAAGATCTCTGGATGAACTCAAGGCCATAACTGGTAATTCCTAAACTCCATCCAGATAACAACATCAG
Source organism: Duopalatinus emarginatus (assembly GCA_028565595.1). Taxonomy (NCBI): domain Eukaryota; kingdom Metazoa; phylum Chordata; class Actinopteri; order Siluriformes; family Pimelodidae; genus Duopalatinus; species Duopalatinus emarginatus. The sequence continues at coordinate 18,071,733 of JAOVVF010000019.1, forward strand.
AAGTTCCACAGCATCAGAAGTAAACAATGTAGATCTTCTTTCCTTAAAATGAGTTGGGAATAGTGTATATATAAACCAATCAGCATGCAGCATAAGTCCTTGTTTCCTTGTATTCTGTATTCATTTTGGCTGCTTAGTTTATTTGTGTCTTGATTTCATTGACTCCTTGTTGACAATACTGATTTCATTACATTTCAGTTCAGTCTTCTTTTTTCCTACTTTTCTCATTTTATTGTTGTCTAGTCCCCTTTCATTTCCAATTCCCTGATTTTATGGTACTCTACTTCCTATTGTTTGCCAGTTTCCAGATTATATTGTTCTCTAGTCCCCATTCTTTCTTTGGTTCTATAGTCCACGTTTCCCAACTTCTAGTTTTCTTCTGTGCCTGAGTTTCTCTTTGTTTCTCACTTCTTTGATTTTATGGTTCTCTCATCCACTTTGTTTCCCACTTTCCCAATTTTATGGTTGTCTGGGTCCTTTTGTGCATTAATTTACGGAATTTGTGGGGCTCTAGTCTCCCTTGTTTCCTACAAAAGCTGATTGTACAGTTCTCT
>JAOVVF010000019.1:18077838-18088218 GCA_028565595.1 Duopalatinus emarginatus
GAAAAGTGAGTACACCCCTGTGCAATATTGTTTTGTCAAATAATTCATGTTTGCTTTACATGTTTGCTATGTAAAAATAAAGATACGAATGTTGCACAAATATCCTTCAGAGACATTTTTTTGCTACTCTTACGTTTCTCTTTAGAATGCCCCAAAGGTGTTCTACTGGATTTAAGTCAGGAGACTTAGTTGTCCAGGTCATAGTTCTCACTTTTGTCTTCTTTAGAAACTCTTGGTAATGAAACTCTTTGTAATTTTGGTAGTGAGCTATGGATTGTGCATTTATTTATTTACAAATTATATTAAAGCTCAGTGTGAACCTTCAAATTTATGGTTACATACAGTACAGTACATACAAGAGTATGTATGAAAATATGGACAAGAACACCTAATGTAACTTCATTATGCACGTCTGTAGTGTCCACATTATTCACAGGGAATTAATTAAGTGATCCACAGTATTCCAGGTTAATGAGTGTTCAGATTATGGGAATGACAAGCTAAGACATGCTTCAGGGCCAATGGTAAGACCATTTTGGCTGAGTGACAGCACCCCATGATTCTCATTTCCCATTTGACGACCAGCATATGAACGAAGCTATGATCTCACTGAGGCCTTTCCCCTATGAAACATCAGCACTATCCATCATGAGGATAAACATACACCAATCGCTGGCACCTCTGCGCCTGTGTAACGTTGGATTTACTGACACCGTTTAGAAAAACCAAGTTCTTGACAGAAAAAGGTGCCTTTTGCAACATCTGGCCTACCTTCAAGAGGTAAAGATAAATTTCTCATGTCTCATTGCCTGAACCTTGCTCAAACTGAGAGTGCTTGCACAAAAACCACTGGGGGGTTCAGAGCGAAGTGTTAAACTAACTCTAACCCCAAACTTAATGTGTCTACAGATGTGATGAAAAGTGCTGGAGATTCAAAAACACTTTTGGGAATGGTCCTTTTTTGCATTAATAACACAGCTGTTCATTTGAAAGCAAGGCTGTTTGTCAGACCAACATAGTCATTACATGTAAAGACTGGAAGAAAGACCATATAATAGACTGTTATAAAAGCTGATTTATTGCTTTGTTAATTGTATGTATGTATATATGAAGCAAAATGAGTCTTTCTCTATCAAAAGTCTATGTAAAAAAATTTCATTTCTTCACTGATGTCACACAGATGTCCTGGTGTGGTTTAGGACACAATGGGATTTCCTGCCATTTTTAATCATGAACTGAACCTCACAGAACTCTCATTTACTCATTATCTAAGCCTACTACAAGGTCAAAGAGGTGCTGGAGTCTATCCCAGCATTCATCAGGCAGAAGGCAGGAAAACACCCTGGACAGGTCACTAGTGCAACACATATTCTCTCTCTCTCTCTCTCTCTCTCTCTCTCTCTCTCTCTCTCTCTCTCTCTCTCTCTCTCTCTCTCACCTGAGAGCCCTTTATTTAGTAACTCCAGTTCATCTGACTGCATGTCTTTGAACTGTGGGAAACCCACACAGACATAGGGAGAACATGCAAAAACAGAAAGGACCCTGACTGTCCAGCTGGGTTATCAAACCTCTTGCTGTGAGGTGACAGTGATTCTCACCAACATAAAGCCCACTACCCAGAAGACAAGAGCATTATGGAGACCATGGTGGAATTACATGTAAGGAGTAATACACTTGGTATCATGTTGCTATATTAAAATACTGTATGACTGTATAACACTGGAGACTCAATTCAGTTCAATTTTATCTGTATAGTGCTTTTAACAATTGACATTGCTCCAAAGTAGCTTAACAGAAATATAGGATTGGATTCTACATTTATATGAATTTTATCGCTTTTAAACCTTGAGAGGAACCAGACTCAAAAGGGAACCCATCCTCATTTGGGTGACATGGACAGTGCAATTATAAATGATCTTATATTTAAAAAACTATATAAAAAAGCGCTATGTAAAGAAGTGCAAATAACCAAAAAAATAATTATAGTTACAAATCTGATTTTGTCAACTGTTCACTGATGGACATTCATTGACTGAGAGAAAAACGTTTCATCTATAGTTATCTAGCGTTGACTGTTTATTTCAGTCATAGACTTACAAGATCCATGGTTTCTACATCTGTCTGTTATGATATTCTATAGACTGCCCATGTGGTTCATTCTCAGCAGCAGTGATGCCCAGCAGATGAGACTCTAAAAGATATATGGAGGGCAGAGTGGATTAGGCTGGTTTTTGGGACTAGAAGTCGTCAGAAGTCAGGGTCTCTGGTACCTCTTTGTGCCATAACTGTATCAGGTATAGCTTGTCTAAATGCGAAGTGAAGAGAGAGGGTACGTTCTTTCAAACTACAGCAAACTAACTAAGAGAGCATAACTACAAGTGAGAACCAAAAGTTTACACAGACATTGGACAGAGCAGCCAGCTACTCCACTGTCATCAAATCTGAACGAAGGCTGTTGGAAGACTATTCCTTAGATGAGAAGCTCTGTAAGAGAAGGACAGTCCCCTGCTGTAGCCTTCATAATTCATGGTATCACCAAAGAGCCTGCACCTTTTGATCGAAGTAGGCGATCAAAAACAGGCTAGAAGTTTTCCCAGGTACTGTGGCGCAAGACCGGTCACTGTTTTATAGGTCAATCGTAGTATTTTATAGTAAGTGTGAGATTTGACTGAGAGCCAGTGCAGTGTCGATAAGACAGGGGTGATATGTTCATATTGTCTGGTTCTAGTAAGGATGTTGGCTGCTGCATTCTGGACTAACTGCAGTTTGTTTAGGAACCTACTGGAACAACCAGACAACAAGGCACTGCAGCAAACCTAGAGGTAACAAAAGCATGAACTAGTTCTTCTGTGTTGTGTAGTGACATTGTATTTCTTATCTTAGCAATATTTCTAAGATGAAAGAAGGCTATCCTGGTGATATTAGCCTCATGAGCTTCAAAAGTATCAGTGATCACTCCAAGGTCTTGTACAGCTGTAACTGTACAGCTGTACAGATGTAACTGAGGACCATCCAGAGTTACTAGGTAATCAGAAAGGTTACCTCTAGCTGCCTGTGGTCGTAATACTAGTTGTGTTTTATCGGAATTTAGTAAAATAAAATTGTTCAACATTCAGTGTCTAATGTCATTTACACATTCCTTAAATTTACTAAACTTATGTCTCATCTGACTTTGCTTATACTTACACATAACAGTGGAAGCTGATACCATGTTTTACAAATATTATCACCCAGGTAGCATAGATAATGAAAATAGCAATGTGCCTAAACCAGAACCTTGTGGAACACCAAACTTTACCTTAGTGTGCATAGAACAGTCACCTTTACATCTACAAACTGATAACGAACACTCAAATAAGAGTGAATCTGAACCAAGACAGGACTGTTCCTTAAACAACATTTTTTAGACTATGAAGGAGAATAGTATGATCAATGCCATGAAAAGCTGCACTCAGGTCAAGCAATACAAGCAGGGAGTCACAACCCTTCTATAAATGTTGTGTCACCGTCTCCTTACAGAAAACTACATCATATCAATGAGTCATGTTTATAAGTTTACTCTGTTAAATAACAGCACATTATTAAACTTAATTCATGTAGAACTTCTGCCAAGTCCCCCTGAATGAATTATTGCTATTGAAATGATGATATATTAGACAAATTGCATTAATATATACCAGTGCTTAATAAGCAAATTCTGGCCATGTAATACTTGTTAGCAATATTAAGCATGTAGAGCTATTACAAAAATTGAAGCAAAAATAGAGTTGTGTAAATTTCCCTTTAATCCAACCTCAGAAGTGTTTATGAGTGAAGTCTCTGTTCAGCGACACATCCGAGGAACATGGGGTTTTCTCCCCTCTTATTCGCAGAACACTGTGCTATAAACACGGATGACCTAATGTGCTGTGGGCTATCGAGAATCAGTCTGAAAATTCCCAAATGGCCAACATCTTCACACATATACACACACACACATACAAACATACATACACACACACAAACCCAATGATCCCAAACGATGTCATCCAAAAACTTTTGATATCGGATTATAAAAATGATGGATATCTTCCTATAACAAACACCAGGGATGATAAAACATAAACTAAGACAGGTCCGAGCCATGATCATGGACTTATTATGGATTTTGGGCTCTTTCTTCCCGCACACAGCTCAATTTGTCAATGTTATCTTCATGTCAACAGTTTCCCTTAAATATTTATAATAGGCTCCAAGCTCTGAGATCCAGCAAGCACAGGACGAATCTGAGAAATGTTAACATGCAGGACATTTTTTCCAGAACTCTCCAGGGGCAAGGAAGGGAAAAAAACCTCAAAAGTCTCCAGCAACCTGTTTAGGAGCAAATCCCTAAAGGTCTCTTCAGATCTCATGGGAAAAGGTTTTCATTATCCTTTCCACTTTCTGCTGGTTAAACCCATATTATATCCGTATAATATCCTGGCTGTATTGCACCTTTTTTTCATAGTATAACAATTATGGTTATTACTATCAACTAATATCTAGGTTGTTATGCTTATTTTGTTATCATGTAATTTTCTGGTCAATTGAAATAAAAAGGATCTTAAATCTCAATATCTGAAACAAGTACAAAAAATGTACAGTATTTAGCTGAATTATTTCAACCTAACTGCAATTTTAATAACCATATAAAATTAGATTTTCAGCTTTAGCTTAGAAATGAGCACAAATTGAAATACATCTTATTTTGATTGCACTGTGTGCAGCTAAAGCTAATCCATCAGAGACAGCGACCAGCAGTCAATGTCAACAAGCACGGCAGTCTGGTAATCCTTCTAACACTCAAGCAATGTCTTAATGTACCTCTAATGCATCTGAAATGCATTTTTATCTGCTCGGGACCTTGAGCAGTAGCAGGCAGTCACAGCCCTGGATCTTAAGAGGCCACAAGTATAAACACAGTCGCATTTCCTTACTGTGCATTTATGACCTGACTCATCGAGGAACCCACCCCCCTAACAACCCTCCTGCTGACATATAAACAATTATCCAAATGTTAGGTTTATTTGATGATACCGTCTTGACTATTTGTGGTTGGTTGCTGGGGATTGAACTTGAATTTGGTTTATTTTGGAATCTTGGCTTTGAAGTGTCTTAACAAGAAAACACATGTTGCTCAACCTTTTTGGGGGGGAAACTTAACAGAGCAACAAATTAGGAGGGGCAAGTAGCATCAGCTCATGAATTTTTGGGAACACTTGGAAGAGGTCAAAATTACACAACTGACCACTGAGACTTGACAAAATATCTGTAAGTGGTTCCTGGAACGCTGTGGTGAAATGCTCATGACTAGGAAGAAAAAATGTATACAAATAAGCAACACACATTAATATTTTCTCTCCTCGAACGCTTGTGGAAAATGCTGTCTACATAAACACTCTATGACGTCAAAGAGTTCAGATGTACGTGGAGGTGCGCAACTCTTGGGTTGTAATTTTTGTGAGCGGAATAGCAGAATGTGATGAATGTTGCTGAGTAAGCGGTAAACAATCTTGTATGTTAGTCAGGACTGTTTAAGCTCGTTAGTGTAGTGTTTATCATATAGGTTATACAACATAAGGAGACCAACAGAACCGTGAGACAAATCTGTAGCAAATATCAATATTTTCCACAGATGTGTTACAATTTCCTGACAAATGAATGAATTAAAAAAAATAACAAATTGAAGTCACACACTCAGCATTGTCAGCTAACCAGGTTCATGTAGGCCTCATCAAATAAAGACAGCAACTGAAAAGTATAGACTCATGCATGGACGGTGATGCTTGGCGATTTAGCTGGCTATCACACTGCTTTTATTTCTTAAGGTAAATTAAAATGCCAAGATTTCCTCCGATTCAATTATTAATCTTATAGTTCACTTTCACTTTTTCACTTTTAATAACTGGATAGAAAGGCACTCTATGACAACGTCCACACACTCATTTATACCCATGGGCAATTTAACAGTGGGAGGAAACTGGAGAACCCAGAGAAAGCTTGAATGAACAACTGGAGAACGTGTATAACTCCACACAGTAACAAATTTAGAATTGAACCGGGGACCCTGAAGCTGTGGGGTAGTAACACAACCCACTCCACCACAGCACTGTTATTAGCCTTAGATGTCAATTAAGTTGAGATGTAAATTCTGTCAGGGTGCCAATTCATCACAGGGAACCACACACACACACACACATACACACATACACACACACATTCACCCACACATAGGGCGATTATACCCACAACCCCAGATCCCTGGAACTCTGTAGCACACACCATGACTTATATTATTAACAATATTAAGGATGCTTTAATACTTTTACTAGTATCAGTATTGCATCATTTACTTGTAAAAACGTGATTCCATGTGAGATTATGTAGCCTAAGACTTTAGTACTTTATGCTAATGACCAGACACAACAAATGACAGCAATGTAGATGTATATCATGATTACTAATCATACCAAATAGACTGCAAACTGCAGAATTAACAAGATGAATACCTGCTACAGCATCTTCTTAACCTGATAAAACATCCAGTCAATCATTATCTAAGCCAGGGGTTCTCAACCTTGAAATGAAACTATGTGTTTGATTTATTGTAATAACCTTGAGGTGAAGGATGTACAGACAACAGGTTGGCAGTCAGGACTTTTTACTGAACATTGAACAGCTTGCCAAACATGCCATTAACACACCTACACGCACCACACGCACCCGGATCTCACGCACTCTCCTTCACTCCCTGCGGCCTTAACCTCTTTACCGCCACAGGTCACTTCACAATATGACATTTCCATCTACTACATTTATTATTGTGTTGTAGTAGTCCAACCACTTGCAATTTTCGACATGGGAATTTTCATGATTTTTTAAATGATTGTTCCTTTGATTTTTTCCCCTCATCCTAGCCTACTGCCCCCCCCACCCCCCACGGGAGAGTTGAGAAACACTGATCTTAGCCATTTGTTCAACTTTCAGGGTGTTGGAGTCTATCCCAGCACTCACTGGGTGGAAGGCAGGGAACCACCCTGGACAGGTGACACATTCACACACATTAATACCTAGCCAGTGATCAGTTCACCTGACTGCATGTGTTTGTATTGTGGGAAAAAACCAGAGCACCCAGAGAAAACCCACACAGATACATGGAGAACATGAAAACTCCACACAGAAAGGACCCTGGTCACTCAGCCAGGGAATCGAACTCAGGCCCTTCATGCCTTTAAGTGACAGCACTAGCCACTGCACCACTGTATCGCCTCTTAAACATAAATTCCAACATAAGGAGTTCATTATTGTTGATAAATCATGGCTAGGTAAGAAAAATGTATACAGTCATAGGTGAGTGGTCCTAAAAATTAAGGGATTCTGAAGCAACGAGAGTCCTTTCTTTAAAAAACGACTTTCTCCACTGCAACCCTACTAAGGGTTATACGAATATACACTAAAACAGCTGAATAAAGTACTTCATTTAAAATCAATAAAAAAAAAATCAGTCAAACAGCATATGTGCATGAACACACAAGGACTTATCATAGCCATTATAATTATAAACCAGGTTCTGTCACATCCCTGATTGCTTAATACTAATTATACAGCAGTTAGTTCTGGTCCACTAATTTGATCCAGCCAAAGTTCCTCGAGAGCTGATATTATAGTATAACAGCATGGGTATATTTCACTGTGTGTATCGCTCTGTCTGTGTTTACTACATAAAAGTCCAGTTATAGCACTAGATCATTATAATGAAACTTATGTCAACCTGTCAGTTGGTGTGTTACATGGCAACACATAGCTGTCTATCCAGCTGTGGCTTCTTTGGGGACTATTTTTGTTGTCAGAGCAAAAATAAACCAAATATTTAGCCACATTGTGTTTGAAATGTCAGTTATTCAATATCACTTTCTTGTTCATAGAAAATTTGCATAGCAATACCGGGCTGCCATTGGCTCGTGGTCAAAGAATCAGCTCTGGCTCGATTCCCGCAACCGACATGCCACAACTGAAGTGCTCTTGAGCAAGACACCGTGGATGTCTGCTTCATGCTCCGGGCAAGTTTATTTACTGCCCCCTAGTGTTCACTGCTGTGTGTGCATGAATGTGCTGAATTCTCAGATTCAATTCTTCTGTGTACAAGCACAGTAGGCCAATAGTTCACTTTCACTTTCACTTCCAGCAAGAGTGATTTGATTACCTTGGCACTCGGGCCTGTGGCCAAGTCACAGCTGTGCTGATACAGTTCAGTACATCACTCATTTACATTTACATTTACATTTACGGCATTTAGCAGTGACTTAAGGTTTCTGGTATTACAGGTAGGCCAACGTAGTGTTAGGAATCTTGCCCAGGGACCCTTATTGGTGTAGTACAGACTGGCTGCCCAGACCGGGAACAAAACCCAGGTCTCTTACATGGGAGCCGATGATGTTACCCCTGTGCGACACCAACCACATTCATGTTCACGCTCACGTTCATCAACATCACTCATGTTCATGTGATATTGCTTAAGTAGATTACTCATTCTGATACTCAAACTCATTATCTGTACTTGTTCTCATGATGAAAAAAATTCTATGTATCCGTAGCCATTATACTTACTAGTACCGAGTGCAGACTGAACCAGCATGTGTTTCAGCATATTTAGAAACATCAGCACTGTGAAAACACGTACAGCCTCGAGCTGTTCAAGGTTAAATTTTCTGGTAAAGACGGTGAACACATGACATGTCTGTGCCATAGATGTACATACGCAACAGGTTTTTTTTTTCTTGTGGAAGAAAATGGATACACAATACACCTGTGTGTAATCACAGACGACCTGCAGAACAAGATCTGTTTACCTGCACAGTTCATCATCTGCTCACAAATCTGAGTACAGATTAAATAAAAGGTAAGGTTTCAAATCAGAATCAGAGGAACGTTTGCAGTGCCTGCACATGGACTTTAAAGGGATTGAAGAGTGGGAATGAGATCCTATTTACCTGAAAGGAAGACAATCAGTATGAGGAAAAGTGGTGCTTTGGAATGAAAGAAGGTAATCAGTCTAGACTATTAGCTTTTGAACCTAAGCCAAACTCATGGTCAAACCTCAGCTGATGTAAAATTACACAAATTAAAGCCATCAGTTTTAACATGTGCACGAATGCCAATGCGTGACTGATCAGGCGTATCCACTTTCTTCATCTTTGAAGCAGGTTTCCCCCCCTCATTGTGATAGTTATTGATGAACGCTTCATCATTTCATCACTGAAAAAGAAACTGTCCAGTTGTCCTGATAAATATATAATATTAGGTTACATCTTGAAGCAAGATCATTAGGACATCTAGTGCAAGGTGAACAAGTCAGCAAGCAAATATAATGATGGTCCATTCATGACCCTTTACACTTTGGGTACTGCAATATTATTTTTTTTCTTGGCTTAACACGAACATGATTTTAACTTTTATTTCAGTCATATTGGTAATCAAAAGTCGCTAAGCTACTTGATCTCATTTTTAAATAACAACTTTGCATTTGAAACTTTCAGATCATCTCTACTATATATTCTGCGATTAAAACTTTAAGAGACACCACATTGTACAATCACATCTATTATTATTCCATTTCACAACTCTAAGCTAATCAAATGTATGATGAGGTCATCCCTACTGTGGGATGAGAGAGAGAATGAAACACTTCAGGGCATGCTGAACATAATCCACTTCAGGGTGGTATCAGTAACCCGATTCATCACAAAACTCCATCACTGATTATAGCACTATACCGGCACAACAGCGACTGTTTTCTTTTGTTACATATACAATAGTAGAGTACATTCCAAATATACAAATACAGGAGAAAACTATGCACGTATCAGATATTATAAGCATGCACTCATCTGAAATGACCTGCAGAGATGTAGGCACTGCATTGTTCTTGATAAAATCAACATGACAGCCAGTTAAATCTGTTTTGTTAGAAAATGTGAAAGCAATTATACAACATTTGTGTCTGATTGAGTTAAGCTGTGTTTGTTTTAATTGAGTGGATGCTGGGATTTGTCTTCATGGCCTATATATTGTTCATTGGTCACACAAGGAAAACAAACTGCCAAGAATTAATTCGTAGAAATATAGAGGTTTTTTTTGTGGAGCAAACAGAGCTGTAACAATACGCCAAAAATTCAAAATACAACATGATATGATATGGTGATGTTCTGATGCGATACATTTTTGGATATGGATTTGCAAAAATATACATTACCTCAGTATGTGTCTTAGGATTCTGCTTTCATCCATAAAACATCCAGTCAATCATTATCTAAGCCAGGGGTTCTCAACCTTGAAATGAAACTATGTGTTTGATTTATTGTA
>JAOVVF010000019.1:18088894-18102820 GCA_028565595.1 Duopalatinus emarginatus
TTTTTCCCCCCCATCCAACCCACCCCCCCCCCCCCCCCAAAAAAAAAAAAAAACAAACAAAAAAACAAAAAAAAAAAAAACGGGAGAGTTGAAAAACACTGATCTTAGCCATTTGTTCAACTTTCAGGGTATTGGAGTCTATTGTTTTAGTAAAACAACATTATAAAAGTACAATAAACGAAAGCTTATAATGACACAAGGTATTTAGCTGGAGAGAGATTTTGCTGTGTGTGTGTGTGGCTTTGTGTTTTGTCCACTAACTTCCACAAACTGACAAAAAAGTGTGCTTACTGTCTGCACAGATGTATGAACATATTTGTGATATTAGGTGTATGGTTCACCACAGTAAACGTTCATTGGCCATCAGCATCATATATTACCAGGGAGCAAGTGTTTCCATACAGCAGACCTTAAATATTTGGGAAAATCTGAATATTCTTCTTTAGTGCTGTCTATAGACATGAGGAGTGTACTGAAGTTTGACTGCATCAAAGCGGCGTGACCAGGCTGTCCAATTTCAATGGCTCCTTCATATGCAGTCGAGAAGTGCGCCCTTCTTTTCCATGGCAAAAAAGGGTGCAACGGGTGGATCCTTTGCCAACCAACGTACCCTGAGTTTCATTGTGTGTCAGTAAGGACTCAAGAATATGGCGGCATTTTTTAAATATTGGAATTAAACTGGAATAGATAAATGGTAAAAAAAAAAAAAAAAAAAAAAGTCAAATGTACGCTAACATTTTATTTCAGGTTGGGGAGCAAGCAGCAGATGGAGCAGTTTATAAAACTGTGAGGGGAATGAAAGTGTTTTCCTGCTCATATAAATGAAAAATCTGGCTCTGGAACCTCAGCAGTATCTCGTAAGGCAAAGGTTAAACAGAGGTGCTGTGACACAAACAGGAAATTCAGTTCAGCCTTTGCCACAGTCTATACATATACATCCTCACATTGGAATACGCATTGGGACACAGCTATGGTGTATTCATGAGGAAATACACTGCTAGCCACTTCATACCTACACCTAACAGCATGTGTAGCCTGTCATGATTCTAGAAAAAGAGGATATAGATCCTCTTAGGATATAGACCTCAGGTAAGAGATGCAGGATTATATATCTGTTATATATAACAATAAACAGGTTATAATATACTATAACTTATTTTCACATGCACTCACTGGTCAATGCTAAACAGTACGCTACAATACACCATGTTGTTATTAAGTAAAATAACGTTAGTGTTAAATAGTGTTAATATAAAACAAGTAGGACACAATGGCATGGTTAATCCTTAAAAATGTTAGAATATATAAAACTGGTGAATTTGTAGTATGCCAAAAAGTTTCTTACTCATGTAGTCACTGAATAGTAAAAATAATAAGATAAAAAACAATAAGACATAAGGCCATTATGTAGCTTTTAGATAAATACCATATTTAACCAAAAACTTTATTGCACAAATCTTTCATATTGTTGGCTGCTGAAGACTGATATGACAGTATGCACACTGGAACACATATACATTGTTATCAGGTCAGGTCCCTACCAATGGTAGAGTCCAAAACAAACTCCTAATGCTGGAATTTGAAGCTTAAATGGATTTCACCGGGAGCAATTCCAGACCAAACGTTTGCTGTATGCTGTGTGACAAATTGCGGTCTGGTCCCAGACACCGCAGTTCCCTCTTAGCGCTCCTTGTATCCACAAAAACAAGCGAGTAATATCTACAGCTGTCTCTTACAAAGCAGGAATGCGGAATCTCCCCGGTGATGACCAGCAATTACGCCGAGGATGCGGTCCTACATTCTTGGCCTTGAATGGCAGATCCTGTGTGGGCTGTGGAGGACCTTCTCTCATACATCATTATTCCAGCGAATGAGTCAGTGAGCAATCAGACTAACGAGGACTTCTCTTCACCCTCATAAACCTCAACACCATTTTTCCTTTTAATAACTTTGGCTGGGTACAAGGTCACTAAACGCAAGCTTATTAAACCGTAATGAGATGTGATGATCAAGTGTTCAGGGGAGCAAAAAGTCAGCTAAACAAATGGACCCCTTTGAGTTTGACGGGCAGTCTGGCCCGCGCACATCCCTCCTAAATTATGATAAAGCACAGACACAAGTCAAACATGGGACTGAACTTTCCTACGCGTTTGTTTGTAAAGGTGAGCAGCCAAGAAAAATACACTAAACGCAACTCGATCTCAACGTTCGTTGGAGCTTTCACTGAGACCATCAGCAGTCCATGGGCCAAAATGAATCACAGTTTCTCAGCACTAATATTCAGTAAGAGTTTCACTGGCAACAGTAAAATGACATTGATGTAAATGTTTCCTACTAAAAAAAAAAAAAATTTGGGGCTTTTTCCCTGGATTTATTCATAGCCAGTTTCAACCAATCAGTCATATAACAGCTACCAACCATGGAGGGCAAAGGTTATCAGGTGCTTTCTCTGAGTCACATGAAACCAGCCAGCATGTTTTTTCAAAACAACTGCTTATGCAACTTTACATACTCAAAGGGCAAGGGCTCACACCCACATTCTATCCCCTTGACCCTTACACATGCCCGTGATTGGCTAGTGTCACCGTAATTGATTGGAAGTGGTGGCATACCCGTTCTCCCCTAACTGAAAACATGGACTCTACAGACTCACGGTTACAGATGACTGGGGCACCATCCATATTCCAACTCTCAACTTTTGAATGATGGGCTGATCACTCAAGAACCCTTTTCCTACTCCCACCCATGAGTAGAATGGTACATCTCACATCAGGATCCAAACAAATTGTGTCCTTTGACTAATAAATGACTGAAAGAAATGCCTTATTTTTAAGTATATATTATGACCATTCTCCAAGCAGTTGAACAGCATCCATAAACAAGTCTATGCAGCTGTGAGAACGTTGTGTAATTGTTAATCCTTTCTGGAGGAGGTGGAGAGCTCACTCTTTTGTGCCCTATACTCACGAACACAAGGCTAGCATGCTCAGGGAGGGACCCAGAACCCTACACTCTCGTCCCATAGCACGAAAGGCTATTGTCTGTCCCCCACCTTGGGAAAAGTGCAGCCGATAAGCTCGCCAGGCACAAAGCGGCAAGCGATGAGGGCACCTAGCCTGCCTTTGGGCTCCTTCAGCTACCAACAACCACAAATCAGACTTCGGCATGATAAGAGCCACGGTTTGCGCTTTGGTTTTTTTATGCACTCCCGTTGATTCATCCTTGACCCTCGTTCCGGCGGGACACACCCTTCTCAATTAAAAGGATCTAATCACTCACTATGGTGGCCGCTTTGGAGCGTTTTGTATCTTCAGAGGTGCACTTTAAAGTGGTGAAAATTCCTTTAGTGGTGAGACATCTTGACCCGCATGAGGCTGCCTTCCAAAAAGAGAGAGAGAGAGAGAGAGAGAGAGAGAGAGAGAGAGAGAGAGAGAATGTGAGCAAGAGAGGGAGGGAGAGGGTGATGTTTTCCTTTCATACCCAGCCTCTGAAACTCCATCCCTCTTTTCTGGTGTCAGTCGTTCTTTTGTGTCGGGCAGTAGTGGCTCCCTTTGACGCTGCACTGGTTATCCTCTTGATACCCGACTCCACAGAGGATCTGCACTCTCTGGCTTTTGTTCTTCCATCACCTTTCCTCTTATGAGGAAGCTCATTGGCACACTGCAATATACCCACCCCTCCTTTCTTTCCTCCCGAGCCTTTACCTTTGCTGCATCGACACACTGGTTGCAAACCTGTTTTAAAATGATACCCTGGACGTTTTTAAAGATACATTTAAATTGGTGCTGAGGTTCACTTCAAAACACACACCAGAGGAGGGTAATAAAAGAAAAAAAAAAATATCATTAGGCCTCTCCAATTCAGGATCCCACAGTCTGATAATTCCTGTGGGATTTAACTCAATTCCAAAGCTTCTTTTCAGGCATTTCTCGAGGCGGAGGCTGGATTCTCACGGAAATCTACAGATAAGAGGCACCTTTCTTGACAGCCCAAAGTGGCTGACATGTCACGGAATGAGATAAGGAGTGTGATGAGAGAGTCACGCCACAGCACCGAGTGATGCCGCAAAAACACTTTCCAGCTGCTTTTCGAGCCAAGTCACAGCTCATCAAAACATCACGCACTTTTTCTTTCTGGTGGTCAGGTTAAACTTGTCTGTTAAACTTGATCAACTTGAAGTTGATCATCGATATGTTGCATGTTGCCCTGATCATTCAGGTCTACTTGTCAGTATACACAAGTCACTTCTCTGATGAACTATTCCAGATTGTTCCATAAATACCTGGCAACTCCATGTGAGGTTTATTAAGAACCGGTTACTTTGTATGCATAGTACTACTGGCTGCAGCCCTTTTGTTGCACTCCCCTTTTATTCCATTTATCAGTGGACAGGGACCACCACTGAACAGCTATTATTTGGGTGGTAGCTCATCCTCGTCACAGCAGTGACCCAGGCATGACACTAGTATGACTGGATCAGGTGCAGCAGTGTTGGAGATCTAATCACCTGGCAAGCCTGTTCTATGACAGTCCTGAATTATGACTCGTATTTGATTAATAATGTAATCTGATAAAGTGCTGAATTGAGCTAAAGGAGCAAAGCGAAGAACTGAAAAACAGGGCGGTTGTTATTCCCGTCCGTTTGCAGCTCTGAGTCATGAGCAACGCCAACTCTCCGCAACGATCCATTAGTCCGAGAGACGTGTTTCATATGAGTTTGTTTAACTTTTCCTGGCATGCGTTCAAACAGCTGTGCGTTTGGCCGTAGCCTGTGCAAAACCCTTGACCCTGGGGAGTCTTGATCATCTCTCCACTACTGTACAGGTCCAAAAAAAGTTACTGCATGATGTATGGAAAGAAACAATGGATCCAGCTGGGCAGTGAGAGGCCTTGGTTGTTGGCTAGAAGCCTGGCTGCTATTCCAGGCTAATCTCTGACACCTCTGCAGCATCACACTGCAAGATTACCTCTTACAATCCTTCATAGTCGATGCACACATCAGAAAGAAACCATGCATGCTGCACTTGGTGGTCGACATAATTGTACGCTGGGAGATCCACAATGTAGTCTTTGAAAAGGCCCTGCAGTTCAGGTGGCCTTATTGCTTTAGACGATAAACGTGAACCATGTAGAGCTGCTTATAGAGTGTACTCTGGCCAGGATACCAATGGATAGGATGCTTGTTTGATGAGGTGGGATCAAGGAGGTGAAGGTCTGGTTTCATGTCTTCAGTCTGAATCAAATTAGAGCCTGTTTAAGGGCACACTGAAGTGGTTCCACAGTTAAGGCTTTAAGAGAAACAAGCACAATGAGACGTGACATAAGAAGTTGGCTCGGAAATGCAGACTGTGGCAGCGCTGATGAGGCTTACGTTACAGACTCGCCTGAAGAAACGCTGCCTACGCCGCGGCACAGAAAAAGCAGGACCACCCTCTACGACTCATCCACTAGCAGCACTTCTCCCCAAAGCCACATTTCTCTCACCTTGTTATGGCTTTGCCATTTCCACAGAAAGTTAAAAGAGATCTATGGGGAACAACCATAACCACGAGACCTGCGCTAAAATGGGTAGCTGGCAAGTTTTATCTCCTGAGATATATACTTACAGCATGAAGAACTACAGATATAAATCAACAGTTCCTGACCTCAGGGTCATGGTTATTTTATTTCTCTAATCAAAGTCAGTCATAATATGCTCCTTTATTGTGCTAGTTTATTATAGAAATTATTATAAAATACAGTAAGTGCAACTCAAACACAACATCTAAATAAAAAAAAACATATTATTGAAGTTCAGCAAAAAAAAATAAACCTAGATTATTAAAAACCTTTATATATTAAATTAATTCGAGATGACGCTGATCTCAACACCAGAAGCCTCTGACCCTAAGAATCACTAAACATTTTACAGTTCAACTTGGAAAACAGTTGAATATGATTTTTTTTGGCTCCGATGTGCGATGCGTACATCACTTTAATCCTCCAGATGTACATAAATTACACAGACAAGAACGCACACAATGTGTTGCTGCTGCTTCTGCGTACATGTTTAAATATAATTTTTGTCTATAACTGAGGGAGATTCATCCTTTTAAACATACTTCCTGACTCTATAAAAGGTGCCAGAAATACAAAAATCACACTTCCCACTAGATCAGCAGGTCAGTGCAGATTTGCTTTGTTTTTATTCATGTTGTTGTCTAACATAGGTTTCAGGTTTACTGTAATATTTTATGATGTCAGTTACATATAGCCACTGTTGGTCGCTCCATATCAGCCACAACATTAAATTGTTTTGAAGGTTTCCACCTAATGATATGTTACTGACATCATAAAATGTTACAGCAGGCCTACGTTATAAGTATGTCATAATATATGTAAAAGAGTAGGGTGGCCAAGGCCTGGGGTCACAGAAAAGTTTAATTGTGGTATTTTGCCAAAAATAAATAAATAAATAAAAACACAAATTGGAACCCCTTGTAAATGATGATCTGCCATCTGTTCACCTCTTGCATAACCCCTTATTCATTTTCTACAAAATCCAGATCATACCACAAGTGCTGCCAAATGGTCCTGTTTACCATTACCCATATTTACTCATCAGCTCAGTATGTAAGTGCTCAAAAGAAGCTCCCTATCTGCTACCATTAAGAACCCCCCCGCCCCCGCCCCTCCCCCCAACATTCACATTCCCAGAAAAACATACAAGGGACAGCTGGTCAATAAAAATATCTTAAAAGGACACTCGTACATGTTTATATTGCCTAAATGTCAAGCTTAATAGGGTGGGCACGATAAGAGCAATGCAGAGGCTTGTTGAAATTTATCTCTCGAGTGAAGAGCCCTAATGCTTTTAAGAGCAACTGCGATACAGCAAGCATTAGCCTGAAACAGGACATTTGGAGACAGGCCAAGCTGCAGGTTTAAAAGTGGAACTATGTGGTGTTTTTAATATTGCTCTGTATTCATGTCATTCAGACAGGTGGAACAGCATTATCGGAAATATCCCCCAGATTTGTGGGTTGTGGGTTTGCGATTATGAGTAGACTCCTGCGATTTAATGTTATCAAACTCCATAATCCATATTTGAGGATAAAAGTGAAGTCGTCACATCAGCAGTCAGCAAGACAAACAGTGATTTAATCGTTTAGGATGAGGGAATACGTGCCTCTGGAAAACATGGATGGATCTGGGCCTCAGCAGCCTACTTGGTTTACTGAAGTAATGAAGTCACCTTCATCTTTTGTGACCACTTTCATCTCAGCAGCTTTTTTTTTTGTATTTTTCTATACTTATAAGGAATTAAAAACAGTCCTCAAAAGCTGTTTTAGGCAATCTAAAAAAATGGTACGATGCTCATTTTTAATTTAAATACCAAAGCATACTGTTCATCAATTCATAGTGACGTTTGGTTTTGACTGGGTGTTATATATAAAAATATAATATAATATAAACACATTTCAGACAAACCACAAAACACTGTCCTGAAAACCTCTGACTGCTACAAAACATGGACACTGAATTCTAATAAATGTTAATCATCAGACTTTTTTTTAAGCATGTGCTGTAAAACTCCCTGTGATTAAGTGGTTACTATTGAAGCAATAACAAACTGTAAATCTGTGATTTTTCAGATGAATCAGATTTGACAACTGAACATTACACAAGGTATGACAAAACACGGTACCAAAGTATTAGGTCCTGCAGTCAGGAGTCTATATATGACGAGCATTGACAGGAGGCGTTATTATTTCCTGATATTATAACTTAGTATAATAATACTAAAAATAAAGCATAAACAGCAAAAACAGTCTTGACCAAAATCTCTTACAGTCACTACTTATTATGTATTAGTTATGCAATTCAATTTTATTTGTATAGCACTTTTAACAATGGACATTGTCCCCAAAGCAGCTTTACAGAAATAATTTTAGAAATACATTTATAGTATT
Organism: Duopalatinus emarginatus; assembly: GCA_028565595.1. Lineage (NCBI taxonomy): Eukaryota > Metazoa > Chordata > Actinopteri > Siluriformes > Pimelodidae > Duopalatinus > Duopalatinus emarginatus. Next base: position 18,096,847 of record JAOVVF010000019.1, read on the forward strand.
TTTTGTAATTTTATCCCTGATGAGCAAGCCGGTGGCGACAGTGGCAAGGAAAAACAATGAATGACAAAAGGAAGAAACCTTGAGAGGAACCAGACTCATAAGGGAACCCATCCTCATTTGGGTGACACAGAAGTGTGATTATAAACAAAAGTGCAAACGTTATAAGCAGAAAACAACATGCTGTGTAATGGTGATATGTGTGGAATTCTAACAGCCCTCGTGCTGACGGCATGGCATCAAAACCAAAATGCTAATCTCTTTTTCATCAAATTTACAGTGCTTTCCAGTTCAGACAAGAATTCAGATCTGAAGCCATTGCAGTTTCAAACCACGATGCTGAACTATGAACCCAGCCCTAAACATCTACTAGCAGCATTGAGATGATGGCGGTGTGACGTCACTAAGTAAAAGCCGACATTGTTGGGCTTTGGAATATGAGGACAAGATCAAATCAGCACAAACTCGTTCTATGATTGGAAACAGGCCTGATTGTAGCTACCCAGAGCACTTGTAACAATCCCCAGGAGAAACGTGCAGTTAGAGATACCATCGTGTCTGAGTGCCACTTGTTGCTGAAGTGAAAGAGCCCTCATGACAAACTCATGCAATCCTGGTGAGGATTTTTCACCCTCAACTTCACACACTCATATGGGTGAGAAAATAAACACCAATTCTGCCCAACAACTTTTTGTCTTTTTATCTTTTTCTGTATTGAACCTGCACCAAGTTTGTCAACGATCACACGCAAATGTGTTGATTTGGTTGAAATGTGTTGAATTTTAAAATTTTGCTCCGACAGATTTTTAAGAAAAGCTGCGTCTTGGGAAGCTAGGACCTAGTTCCATGTTGAAATATAATTTGTAAAAATTGACTACTTCTGACATGGTTTTTTTTTTTTTTTTTTTTTAAAAAGGGCCACGTCAAGTTGAAGAAATGCTGACGCTGGGTGCAAAGCTACATTTTGGGTAAGCAGGGTAAATTGTGCAAATTTTTTTTGCCAAGCTGTTCCTTTAAGCCTGAAAAAAGGTGTAGATAGATATCATGTCTGAGTGTCACTTGTTACCAAAGTGAAGGAACCCTCATGATAAACTCATGCAATCCCTCCGAGCATCATAGGGGCAAGAAAATAAGCACACGATTCAGCGCAGGGCCACCTCTACAGTGACAATGGGCAATCACCGCCACTTGTGCAGATACCGTTTATCAGCATGTGTGAGAAATATAAAGTGCGATACGAGCGAGATTCCATTTCACATCGTGAGCTTGCTTACTAACATTGAAACCTTTGTACCATCTTCAAGGGCAGGAAAAAACATGCCAGCTTTAGAAATGATCAGAGTCGGTGCATTTCAATCTAGATGTTTATTAAGAGTGATGTTTCATGATGATTGCAGACAGAGAGAAGAAAAAACACTTCACAGTTCATCATTAACTCATTTCATCTGCAAACCATATGACAAAAAGGAACTGTTTCTCTTCACCTCCACTTCATTATGCACGAGTAATACTTAAGAGCATCGACATTTCTACATGAACACAGTAAAAAGTGGAGTGAAAACATCAACTGCATATCATCAGATAGAAACCATCTAGGTTTTTTTTTGTCCTATTTACTTCCTATATTGTGATTGCTTTATTGCTTATATCTCCCTGCCTTTTTATTCAGCTGCTGGATTTGGGGAAAAGAAGAAGTCTTGAAAAATAAGTGCTAGCAACAGTTTCCTAAAAATGGTGTAAATGTATTAAGCAAGACCTCCTGCCTAAAATCAAGGAATGAGCTGGTTGTGTTAATGCTGCTGCAGATCAAGCAAAAGATATTGCCCGGGAAATGTGCTTCGAGAAATTGTTTTCGTCATAGGGGATTGTTTGGTCAGGTTTAATACTGTCGAGAGGTAGGGTCTGTTGTGTTCTCCCTCATAATGCTTCATTAATTATTAACAGCCAAGTAAAAGCGCTGTGATACGACCTGGCACATGGGGTAGAAAACGAAAAGGGCCACATGAGCCAGCATGAGATTAGATTGAACATCATTCTGACGTTTTTCTTGCTTTGTGAATTATACGGGAGGCTAAATCTCACATCCTGTATTAGTTTAATCTTGCTTTGTCCAATTCAATGGTGGCACTAATCCTTCAGATCCATTAGTCAATGACTCCTTAACTCCTTGCACTGCATCAGATGGGACAAAAACCAGGGTTTTCACAGGATGGTCACTAATAAGCCAGTCACTAATAAAAAACTATGGCTTAAAAAGGCTGATAAACTGATGCTTGTTTAATTTAAAGCAGAAATAATAATAATCCTTGACAAGTTGTTCTTAGCTCCTACTGATGAACAGCTAAAATGCTTTATTCCTTTTTAGTATAATCTAAATATTCAGAACACACAGCAAATACGGAAAAAAAAATCTTCATGGATAATGGTAAAAGGAGTGTGGGAAGGAGTGGAGCGTTATCATTTCTACCTCTTTCTAAGGGGTATAATGGTCAATTTGGACACTGTTCCCAAAGGGTGCAGCAATAATTTTTTTCCCTGACAGACACCCAGTGCTGCAGTGCTCAGTCGTTAACCCTCACGCACTTTAGCAGACAGCGCGTCGCACGTCTTCTTGGCATCTCCTAAAAGCATGGCGGTGTTGGCTTTGTAGAATATGGGGTTATCCACGGCAGCATAGCCCACACCCAGAGACCTCTTCATCACAATAACCTGGTAGGGAGAAACAACAGATCCTGACATTTAACCGCCAGTTCAGCAAAACTGTGACGATCCAAATAAGCAATAAACCATCTGTATTAAAATAATTCTTTTCTTTATCAGGCAAAACAGGTTTGGATGCAAAAGTACTCACTTACACTCACAGGAGACAACATGATACAGAAGTTACTAGAAAAACTTTAAACCATGTTCTGTGTTGTTTTTCTGTCTAGATTCTACCTTAAAGAATTTCACAGAAAACTGAGTTCTGACTTTCAGTGCAGAACTGCTGTTAATAACAATTGTTTGAAGCAACTGCATGAAAATCTAGGCCTTCAGATCAATTTTCAGCCGAAATATGTGATCAGCAATCAGCCGATGCATCTCCAACTATGCAGATCCTAAGAGTTTATCAGTGGTGTAAAACAAATGAGCAGTATTTACCGAGGTGAGGATCGCTGCAGCCCAGCACAAACCCAATTTCTGTATTACTATCTAGCATTTCATCTAGCAAGTGCAGCCCTGTGCAAACCCTCTCGGTCACAGGTATCCAACAGTTTCGACTAAAATGCTAAATAGAAATACAGACCCTTGAACTTTTGACCAAGGAACTAAAAAGAGAGGCCTTGTGCATGTTTGGTGAGATGCCATAAAACATCCGCTTTCCCGCAGTTGCCGAAGCTGCTCATGTTCATTATAAACAGTAATAAAGCAGTTTAAACATTTTTTATGTCTTGATTGCACTGGTTAAAATTGGCATCCAGCCCTGTCCCTGATTGGTATTGACAACCTGCTGATTTTGCTGAAAGGTGATCAGCACCAAAAAACACTAAGTGTTCAAGCTAAACAAAGCTTCACAGAATGCTGGTAAATGAGAGAAGTGGCCATCTCGCACATATAGTTTCAATGTTTTTAAGAATCAGACTGTAGGGAAAAGAGACGCAGATGAACATGCAATATGATCAATTTTTGTATGAGTATGAAGACGTTATCATACATTTATGGAAAACGCCACTGATAGAACATCATCCATTACTTATCTACATGCCAGTGAGAAAATCTCAGACCAGTTTTAGTTGGGAGAAGAAAAAAAAGAGGAAAAATTGCATGCCTTTCATTTTTAGCCAAACTATGACTTGTTCCACTGTAAAGTAATATTCACTGAGTCACTAAAGGCAGTTAAGGCCAAACAACACAACAGCATTTTATTAAAACCCCATTCTGCACCTGTACGGAAAATGTGTTAGACTTTAGCCTTGTATTTGTACATTAGTGAGAGAAAGAGAAAGCAGCTCATGCTTCCAGCATCTAATGGTTATTTAAGTATCTGCCATTTACAAAATTAAGCGTCATTAGTGTCTCGGGCGCAGAACCCGAGCCGAACACTTCCTGAGAAAGCGAGCAAGAGCTGTGCTATGATTGGGAGCATCTGGTTGGGAAGCAGCAACCCTTTTTTTGCTAATTGAATAAGTAAAACCAGGAGAGGAGAGTCCTCGCTGCACTGCTGATCTCCTTGCGCCAGTGGTGCTCAAGACGCTGAAGGATAAAAATTGGAACAAAAACGACCTCATCTGGCGACACCCAAAAGGGATGCCGCAACCTTTTTAACATCACCGTCCATCCTGCGGTTGATCACCGGTGGCAGGGAGATGAAGCATGGGGTTTGGAGAGGGCAGAGCGAAGTTCCACCTGACTGTCATCTCCCTGCATCTTCCACCACATCATCTCTTAGGATGAACATGCAGTCCATTGCCTCTTTATACAGGCTGCAGCTGGGCTCAGTAATGTACAAAGGCTCCTCATAATCTGGGAGCAATCAGTACTCTGGCAGCAGATTCACAACCTACCAGCCAACAGGACAACCTTGATCGTCCAACGAGATCATGTCATTAGTAATGTCACTACAAAGATCATTTAACTGCCTCTGGAAGAGGCTACACACACACACACACACACACACACACACACACACACACACACACACACACACACACACACACAAATAAATAAATGCTAAAAAAAAAAGCTAAAGTAGCTTGTCCCTGCCTGGAAACACTGGGTAAGCATTGGTAGCAAAGGAAAATTAGTATCAATTATAGTAAAGGAATACTATTCTAAAACCAACACCTTCACCCATGATGGGGAGGACTTGGGAGGAACACAACTGTGTGACGGTGCTCTAATGATGCAAGTGTTTAATTAAAGAGACATCAGACTTCTTTGTCTTATTGCTGGATTAATGATGTGGCTTCATAATGAAGCAGTGGGGAAAGCTGACCTGTTTGGACTTCCACACTTCCAGCACTGGCATTCCAGCGATGATAGAGTTGGGGTCTTCCTGAGCGGCTGAGTTCACGGTGTCGTTGGCTCCGATGACCAGCACCAGGTCAGTTTCTGAACATGGCCAGAATTACAAATAAGAACAAGATGGCAATAAAATGTAGTTAAAAATAGATTTAAAAAAAAAAAAAAAAAAAAAAAAAAAAAAAAGCTATACCAGGGAAGTCATGGTTGATCTCCTCCATCTCAAGAACGATGTCATATGGCACACCAGCTTCAGCCAATAGCACATTCAGCTGCCCAGGCATGCGCCCTGCGACAGGATGGATGCCGAACCTGCACAACAAACAAAATTATTACACAACTGCTGGCTCCAAACAGAGCCACTGCGTACTAGAGGAAACTACACCTAAATCATTGACCTTGTCTGATGTATTAGAACTGAGGGTCAGGCTGTTTGAAGAAGTTCAGAGAGGAGAGGAAATAAGTTGAAGCCGGGTCTATCATTCTAGTGCTAGCAGTAAAGACGCACACCGAGGGGAAATGGCTAAAGGAAGAGGATCAGGCCCCTAAGGCTGCTGGGTGCCTTTATGACCCGACCAGGCTGTAAAAAACCCAGATGATGGCCAACAAGCCCATGGCGCACACACAGGAAGTGGCATGCTCCCAGTTATCTTGGAACACTGACTGGAAAAGTGGCTTCGTTAGAAAACATGACCGTCGTTATCTCATTAGTATGCGTGTCACCTGTTGACTCTGATCAGCATCTTTTCAACAGAAAATCAAGATCTATATCTATATATAGATGAGAGCACTGATAAAATGCAAAAGTGACCAGAACATCAGCCACAAAGGATGAGAACAGAGAAATGGTCTGTGGTCATCACCTGTAGAACCACTCTTTTACAGGGGTTGTCTTGCTCATTGCCTCTCATTTCTACCTGTTGTCTGTTCCATTTGCACAACAGCAGGTGAAATTGATTCACAATCAGTGTTGCTT
>JAOVVF010000019.1:18109475-18129615 GCA_028565595.1 Duopalatinus emarginatus
AGACAAAATGGGAGTTGATTTCAAACAATGATCATAATGATGGGAATGATCATAATTGGTATATACACACACACACACAGACAGACAGACACAGACAGACACAGACAGACAGACACAGACAGACAGACACAGACAGACAGACAGACAGACAGACAGACACAGACAGACACAGACAGACACAGACAGACACAGACAGACACATACAGACACACAGACACACAGACACACAGACACAGACAGACACACACAGACACACAGACACAGACAGACACACAGACACAGACAGACACACATCCCTGTAATCACCTGGGACAATGATGATGTTTTGTGCCTCCTTGATCATCTCCACAGACTGCTCCACATTGACCTCGGTGTGGGTGCCCGTGATCTCCATGGGTTTGCCAGTGCCGGTAGAGGAGGTTCCATAGCCGCCAAGGATGACGTTGGCAAGTGAGCGGTTCATGGCCTATGCAGGAAAACACCAAACGGAAAAAATATATGTGACCGGGTTAAATGTCAGAAGTCAAAGCTTTCAACACACTTAGACATATACAAGCAAAAAAGGGGGCAAACATTTTTTATTCTTAATTTTGCCCACCTAAAATCCAGATTAATATTGGGCATTTTCCCATTTGCCCCATGGACATGTGCTGTGAATGCACATGATTTTGGCTGATGCACATAAACACAGAACACAACATTGTTGAGTCTGCAGCACTCCTAACAATAAAATCCTACAAGGCAAAAACAAGAAGAACTAAGTAGTAGTATCATCCTTCTGCTTACTAATTTGTATTTGTACTTCACACAGAAAGCAGGCAAGGACAAGCCAAAAACATAATGTGGCCACATTAAAAAAAGTGAATTAGTGAAACAGCCTAAAAATTACCAGACATGAAATGACAAATCTATCCAACCGCAAAAAAAACCCCCTAAAAAATAAATAAATAAATAAATAAATAAATAAATAAACTCCTATAAAGTGTCACTTTATAGCATGGATGTAGAGATGTTGAGTAGGATATCAGACATCAGAGACACAAGCTGCATCAATCTTGTGCATTTCATAAGCTGAAGGTGAGTTAAGTATACTGGCTTGGAAAACATCATTAATATTCGATCTGGGCTCTACAGGACACAGGCATCTGTAGCAGACTTAGAAAGAGGAAGCTTAATATGACAAACACACAAACACACACAGACAGACGATGACTAGGTGCATGAATAAAAGAAAAGGAAAAGAGAAAAGTATTAGTCGCCATGCCCTGAAGAAAAAGGCTGAAATAATCCCTGATCCATGAGATCAGTACGAGTTGTATGAAGAACTGCCAGTTCTGCCAAGTAATGTTCTCACTGTAATGTGCACAAACAACATAATGTGGCTAAATGCCACAAACGGGCTCATGTGTGTGTGTGTGTACATATGGTATATAATACATACACACATATACACACACACACACATATACACACACATATACACACACATATACACACACGCACAAATAAAACAGGAGGACGAATTAAAGAAAAACTGATGTGAGGCATGTGCATAATGAGCAGGCCTGTAAAATGCATGGCAGCCCTTGTGGTTTTTGACAGTTGACTAAAAACCAGGGAGTGTAAAATATGGAAGGGATTTGGACTCTTACCACACACATGATGTAGGACAGGATGGCTCCAGATGAGCCGATCAGCGCTCCAACGATGGTGAGCAGGTTGTTGTTGAGCAGGAAGCCCTCAGCACACAGAGCCCAGCCTGAGTAACTGTTCAGTACGGTGATGACCACTGGCATGTCTGCTCCACCAATGGCTGCAGTCAGAGTCACTCCCTATACACAGACACAAATTGTTCATGACCATAATAATAATAGTAATACTCAGTGGATAGGAGTCTTATGCTCCTCCAGCTGCCTTGTGAGTGCAAACTTCGGTTTGAGAAAACAGCCGTTTGTTTTTCCATTTTAAAATTTCTGTTTGGGAAATGAAAATCAAATGACCAAAAGACACACAGACTTCAAGTACGAGCTCCTCGTTTTAGTCAGATCTGTGCCGTGTGCGCTCTCGTACATGTTTGTGTGTGCATCATCCGAACAACAAAATGACTGCAGTAAAAAATGTGTAATTATACAGACGATAGAGCATAATATTAAATGACAGAAGTTTTTCTATCGTCACATGATATATACAGTTATATTGCACAGCCCTAATCTGCACAATATTCTACACAGCTCAGGTAACACTTGAAGATCAAAATACAAAGCATTAATCATTAATCTGCACTGTGCCGGACCTAGACATCATGGGAAGTGGCACAGATTAGTTTAGAAAAACGTGGTTTTGATGAGGGGCATTAACATGTAATACCTGAAATAATAAAGAGCCAAACAAGCCAAGATTAAACTGAACGCTCCCCCTTGAAATTTCATTATTAACACTTCATCCAAAAACGGTCCTGGTTTCATGGTAAGATTCAGGTAACACTATATGCAATAAGCAACAACAAAAAAAAAATCCTCAGAGGCCAAGAGTAAATATTACTGGGATAGAACAGTGACTCGTCCATGGTGAAATGTGAGACAGCCCATTCGGTAATCATGAAGTCGTCACACTAAACTTTTTCTGAAAGACCAACAGTTTCGGCTGTTTGAAGATACATAAGCCAATTTGTTGATTTGGCCAAAAACTGTGCAATTTCAAAGCAGCACAAAAGAAAAGAGAAAAGTATCAGTCGCCATGCCCTGAAGAAAAAGGCTGAAATGATCCCTGATCCATGAGGTCAGTATGAGTTGTATGAAGAACTGCCAGTTCTGCCAAGTTACTCACTGTAATATTTATGTAACGTGGCTAAAGGGCAAAAGGGCTCGTGTGTGTGTATGTATATATATATATATATATATATATATATATATATATGAAAACTGCCAAACAAAAAGGTTCACAATTTTCCCCATGTTCACTAATTAAACAACTTGTTTATGACCAGAGTAGGAACAGCAGACAATAGTTAAGCCAGGGTAACACTGTTTTTACCCTGGTTCTGTGATAAACAGCTCTGGTTTGCAGATCTTTCCTCAGTGGAAAGCTGGAGAGAGAATCAGTTAGTGTATAAGAGGCACGGCCTCAGAGTACATCAAACATGTTAGATTTTTTTTTACCCTCAATCTGAACAGGTCCCATCAACAGCCAATGAAAACCGAGCATGAAAAGTAAACACAGGAAGTAAATAAAGAAAAACAGACATGCGTTCACACATACAGTGCACGCAGCAGCTACATTCTGGCGATAGTACACGTCCGATACTGCAGCACCATTTAAGGTGGAATGGAAATTTGTATATGAAGCCAAGGTCTGGTAGAGTAGCCTTCAATATCTGCTGTGCCTCCTGTACAGTTTGTACAGACCACACTAACACCATCTTCCCACCGTTGAGTCAAGTCTTTTTTTCGTGTTTCTTTTATTATTGTGGGGCAGCGCAAATAATTGCACAAACTAGGACAGCAGCAGTTGTTGTACTTTAATGTTAAATCTGTGACTACTAAGTAACGCGAGGCACGTGTGTTCAGGGGCATGTTCAGTTCGCTTCAGCTACACGATGAAGTCATGCAGTGTGCCGAAGACTTTACTGATGCTACTTCGTGTTCATCTTACACACTCTGTGACAAGGCTGACAGGAACCACAATTGCTGCATCAAATATAGCTTAATTACGGTCAACAATGTTGATGTAGCTTGTTCAAGTTTACTCAAGTTCAAGTCTGCTTAACTCAACTGCCTGTTTAAGGTTACTTCACCAAATAGAAGCCTATAGTACAAGTCAAACTTTATCAGCTCTTCTCTTCAGTTCACGTGCAGGTTCTGTTCAAAAACAAAATAATAATTAATGCCAGTATGCAACTAGTTAAGCACATCTGGGTTACAGTTACACTCCAGACAGTATGGCTGTTTCCTTGTTAAATCTAGGATTTCAGTTAACCTTTTATTTGTTGATATCTGCCCCTCCTCCTTGAGCAGGTGTGCTTTGCTCTTTTTAGTCACAGCAGAATACCTACATATGTACATATGTACAAAAAGAGCAACACACACCTGCTCGACATGTTTATTATGTTTCTAAGTGATTTAAGCCATCTGAGCCTCTTTAACTCAATGAATTATCTTTAGCAGTTATCAGCCTAAAAGCACTGGTGCTCTCACCATGACAGCCGAAAGGGCGGAAACGGAGCCGAGGCAAGTGAGGCCCATGGTGTAGCTGGGGTCCAGCATGTAGGGCACAATGCCTCCCACACTGGCAGCCATGAGGCTGGCGTTCAGAGCATGACGGCCTGGGAGCATGAGTGGGGCGGAGTTCAGGAGACCTGCGGGGCAAGGAAACGAGATGGGTCTTTAGAGATAACACAAGGGCTTAACATAAGAGCTTTAAACTAAACCAGCTTTGTGAATATTCCACAACATGCATGGAAAAGGAGGTTCAAATAAGAAACAACATGATGATTCCACAAGGGGGTTCCCCCCCCAATACACGACATTTCTGTACATTTCCTGTTCCAGAACTGTACAATGATGGAAAACAAGCCAAACCATGAAGCTATCTAAGGTGCTTAACTGATCAACTGGTGGATTAGAACGATCTCGCCACGGTGGATCATACGGTCCATAATCGGCCTTATTATGTTTACTTACTTCTGGACTTGTCGGGTTTGTGATGCAGATGGACTGAAATTTTATTCAGCACACTCTTTGAATAGCCGCAGAAAAAAGCCTCGACCCAACTGAAAAATGCACACGAGCATAAAAATGGGGAGCTGTAATCTTCTGCATCAGCACAGACCTCCAGGTTCTAACATGCCGGTGGAGGAGTGGGAAAGCTCCTGGAGATAATGTGTTCCAGCTTTTGGGGAGGTGGGGGGGACAAGTGGAAAATGACTGGGGGGTGGAGGGGTTAAATTAGTGCCAAATTCTGAGAGGTTCCGCCTGGCCAAGCTTTAAACACAGGGCATGTGTGGCACTGCTGGGGCAGCTGGTCAACAAACACACTGCAGCAACAACTACAGGGCCTAAAGACCTGAACCTTCAAGGGGCTTGAGCCTGAAGGGAATTTTTTAGGGGCAGAGTAAGAATAAGTACTAACGGGGCTCGAAGGACAGAAAAATGCTTCCAACATTGTAATACTTAGTTTGTCTAGACTAAAAAAAAAATGCACTTCACAACACAGTCAATGGCTAGGTTTTTAATCGCAGGCCTCTTTTTACTTATTTCTGATCCTGAAATAGGCTCCACCCACAGCTTAATGGTTAAAACGCTGACTTGGTTCCACCTCTTTATCTCGAAAGAAAAGGCTTAAATGTTTCAATTCCCTCACATGCCACAGAAAGCATTAAAATTACTGTAATATACATTTTAAAGCTCCAAATCTACAATGCTTCCAAAAATAGGACTGGGAAGGGGCACACTTCACCTTGCAGTTTGCCATATGCAACTAAGGAACCGCTGAAGGTGACACCACCAATGTAGGTGCCCAGGTATGCAACAATCTTGGTGAGGTTGGCAGCAGGGTCCGTGGCGAAGTGCGGGTACTCCACCATGTACTCAGCCACGCAGGTGAGCACGGCAGCCAAACCGACCAGACTGTGGAAAGCAGCCACCAGCTGAGGCAGATCTGAAATCTGGATCTTCTTGGCAATGGCTAAACCTGTAGGAGTGGAAAATGCAAAAATGTATAAAGCTCTGCTGGGAAAAACAGTCACAACAGGTTGGAGGTGTGTGTGTGTGTGTGTGTGTGTGTGTGTGTGTGTGTGTGTGTGTGTATGTGTGTGTGTGTATGTGTGCATGCATGTGTAAGGCTGGCAAAGACCTGGAGGTTTAAATTAGCATCTGGAATCATGCAGGCGCTGCACGGGACAGCTTCAACTCCATTCCAGCAGGTTTCCAGGAATAATTAGTAATTTAGATTAGATGTGACTGGCTACAAAGACGCCGCTGCTATGCCGTGTGTGACTCATGACCCAATGACCATTACCTGAGCTCACAGGCAGCTCACTGACTCACACATTTACCCACTGACACACACTTATTTGGATGTTTGGAGACTTCAAAGTAAGATCCAAGTATGTCTGTTTTTACAGGACTGCACCAAACACACACACACACACACACACACACAGAATTTTACTCACCAGCAGAGCCACCCACAGCCATGGCAGCACTCATCTGACCCAGTAGCTCAGGGGAGGGCTTCAGGACACCCAGTGTTGCAGCAATACCACCTGCCACTCCAATCATACCCAGAGCATTACCCAGTCGTGCTGTGGACTGAGTGGACAGACCGCCCAGAGCACCAACACAGCACAGGCCAGAACCAAGGTACATCATCTGATCAAAAGAGCAGAAAGTGAAAACAACACAGCTGTCACAGTTAAGAACAGCTAAATAAACACCACCCTCTGTTAAGGGAATGTGATAATACTTAAATTAACAAAAAAAAATCATAACATACTCGGTCAGGTGTGTTTTGAACCCAAATTAACTTAAAGCAGAACAACTGCTTAAAGTTATAAGTACCTATGTTAATAACTGGTTAGAGATGATACGAGTTTCCTTTAGTCTCTCCAGTTTCCACCAGGATCCTGGCTAAGATAAATGACCCTTAGACGTGTGTACGTGTGTACGTGTGTGTGTGTGTGTGTGTGTGTGTGTGTGTGTATTGTCCTGCAGTGGATCGATAGCATACACAGGGTGTATTTCTGAGATAAGCTCTGGATCCACCTTGACCATGATAATGCACTAACGGAAACTGTGTGAGTGAGAGACAAAGGTAGCGCATTACTTCATAAGTAAATGAACAAAGTAAAGTAAATTAATAAATTAATAACAAAGTAAATTAATAAAAATAAATAAGAGATCTAGACGAATAAATAATGAATGTATATAATAATAGTTCATTAAAAAATTAAAAAAATAAATAAAAAAGGACAAGGATCAATTAAAATGAATAAAAATAACAAAAGAAGCTTAATTTTAGGGTAAATATGCACAATCATGTTAACTACTCTCTGCATAGTTTGTCACCACTTGTATCAAAGTGAATAAAAAAAAAATATTGTGGCTATCCAGCCATATTTAATCACTTAAGGTCAGGTTTAAGCTCTGCCTGGTAGCTCCTCTGACCTGTTCTATGTTGTAGCCGTTGTACAAAGCTGCTCCATAGCCTCCCACGAAGGCGCCAGTCGGGAGCAAGTACAGGTAGTTATACTCCGGGGGGTCTGTGGGCCGCTTGAACATATCCAACATCCGCTGAGTGACCAGGAAACCACCTGTGGTGAGATAGGCACACACAGAGACACACACAGACAGACAGACAGTCATACACAGACAGACAGGATTTCAGTGTACAGTGTTTGTAAAGCATGGTGCTGGCTCACATTAACCCAGTGGTGTAAAGTCACACAAATGAAGCGTGATTCATGCTATGAGTCACTTTGATTAAAAAAAATCCTCAACACTGTGAATTACACATTAAAGTATTTGTAAAAGATGTGGTGGGTTTTAGTCAGCTCAGGCAAATTGGTCCTAAATTAAAACAAATCTGTGAACTAATTCACTTATGGAGGCCTGTGCTCTTCAAATGAAAGCCTAGTTAACAAATGCACATGCATCACAAGAGTCTGGAGAGGACCAAGCAGTGATCGTGGCAGTCATTAAAGAAACAGGTACTGCAATAAATTCCAAACCGTTTTATTGAAATTTAACCTGGAGAGGGCATTGTTATTCTTTCCCTTTGCGAGCACTTGTAACAATAAAATTTTAGGACAGGAGGGAAAAAAGGGGGAGCAAAAAATGTTTGCATTTCTTGCTCTGATGGTTTATGGCTTGTGGCTTTGACTGTGGAATGAAATGCTGTGTAAAGTATGAAAGCAGAAAGAGAGTCCACCTTTAAACTGAAATTAAACACCTGTGTTTACACAAAATAAATATGGAAATTCAGACACTTTATGCGAGCTGGAACATAAACAGGACAGACATCAGACAGAGTAATAAGCCATTATGGCAGAGTGGGACAAAGCACATGGGGAAATGGACAGTAAAAGTTCCTTTAAATCAAGACCCGCGCCTCTGTCTTTAGCAGACTGCGGCTGCACCAGGGCGGGAAGCCGTATTGGATTAAGTATTTGGCATAATCTGGCTACCCGTCTGTTTTAAAAAGGATTTTAAGAGTGATTTACGACAAGGCCAGGGCTCTTTGAAGCTCAAACATAGCCTCTCACGTTTCCCGCATCAGGTGTGAGCTCAGTCCGAAACCTACCACCCCCACCCCCCCATATCTCCAGGCAATGGAAGCGACAGCTCATCTAATGAACGCCAGGTTCGGGTCAGTCGGAGGTCAGAGCTCTGGGGGCAGGCCGGCACATGGCAGTAACCAATCAGACATGATGCTTCCTGTAACTCACACCTAAACCACCAGTCAAATTCCACAGTAGATCTGTACTAATGGCTTATTTCTCTTTAATCCACAGCACTGTTGAATTCTGGATTCTGATCGGCCAGAAGGTGTTTATTCATTTTAGATTGCAGTAGCACAGGCAGCAGAGCAATTGCGTCAATATAAATTAGCTTGTTGAGGTGTTATTGTTTCTAAAGTAACTGCTCAATTAAAGTAACACGCAGCACTTGATTCCAACAGCTTCGACAGGGACGTCTCCAACAGTCTACCATTTAATAAGTCAGACGTTTAACCTTGCGGTGATCTTGACCCTGTTTAGATCAGTTTCAAAATCTAAATCAGTTTATCTGCCGGGTACAATGATATGGAATTATCAAAATCAAGGACGATTCAAAAACATCATGTCTCAATCACAGAACACACATTAAACATAGTACATTTCCTCAGTGAAACCTTTTACACGTGGCTGACCTTTTCATTAATGACCTGCTCAATGTGTTTCAGTGTGTCTGACTGACCGGTACAATCACTTTCTAATGGTCATTACCATCATTATAAAAACACTGGTTTGACATTTCACTGCAGAACCATTCCTTCTTTCTTTCATTACAATTTGTTCAGTACAAAATGGTTTATTAAATACATTTGCAACTTGACAAAAACAAATCTGAAGTCAGCAATATACTCTAATGTTAGCTAAAACAAACACACTGAAAAGACATTTTTCCCTTTACTGAAACTGAATGACTGCAGACTCTTTCAGCCGTGTACTTGAGTGATATCTGGGAGCAAACGCTGCTTAAAAAAAGCTATTTTAGGATCTGCTTTTCGACTGCAGCACTGTTTATCTATATGATAAAGTGTCATGGTCTTGCAGACCACTTGTTATGGTGTTAAAGATTCAGAGCATGATCAGCTGGTTACCTCAATGTAAGATTCTTTGCCCACAAATACAAATAAAAATGCATGTCCACTTATTTCCTTAGGGCTCATTTTATCACATTCACTTACTCTCATCCTATAATGATAACATGATAGTGGATAAGCTTTATATGAGGAGGCAGGGTAATCCTGGAGGTTCTCTGAGATTTTACTGGTGTCTGGATTTTGCAGCAGGCTTAATTTTTTAGGACACGATGCGCACACATGTGGACAGGTTTTACCTTGTAGAAATGATTCAGTAATTAACAAACAAACAGGATGTGCGCTTTCTCTTCAATCATCTCCCACTAAAAGCAAACTGAAACCCAGTTTGAAACAAGAAATTATAGTCGATGATTAAAACCTGCTGGAGAACTAACACTTGTGGGTTTTTCAGTGAGTTTCTCCACTATGATAAAGACGTATAATAAAGCTCCAAACAGCAAATCAGTCTGCAGAATAAAGGATATGTAATGGTTATAATAACAATAAGCACATTATTAGGGATTTAATCTTTTTGTTTGCTTTTGTTTTCTGTAAGATACACAGATGCGTGTGCAAAGATGACATAACTATTTCCACTGGCTCTGTTTTTACACAACTAATTAATATCGTGATAGTTTATGACAAGGTTATCGTACTGTGAAACTGTCATGGCCCTATTGTTGACATCTTGTTTACTTCCTCGTCTATCATGCAGAACGAAAATCCCTCCCGCTAAATGTTCTCTTCGATTTTTCCTCCACTGTCCACTGGGTGTCGATAAATTAGGAGCGTAAATAAAGTTGAAAGGCAACCCCCGTCTGTAAACAGAGCCTTATGTGTTTTCTAAGCACATGATCAGTAGCGTGCAACAAGCTCTCACCAGCAATGTTGACGGAGGAGATGAAGGCGGCAAGTACGGCCAGGGATTCTGCGGTGTTGGACGGGGCATATCCTCCACCCATCAGCGACAGCCCACCGACAGCAGTCAGACCTACACGCACACACACAATGGATCAAAGAGACTGTAGAGGAAGGAAACAGGACAGCAGAGAAGGAAAATTACGACCCCTTGAGGGGTCATATAAAATGCGCATCCGATTTGCTACATTACATAAGCGAATCTCCATATTTCCATTTTTTACAAAAAAATATAACAGTCTGTGACTCAAGAATGAACCACGTCCAAAACAAGTTAACAACCTTAAACAACCCAAGTGATCAAGTTGACATGCCTCCTGGGGCTGGACTCTTGATAAGCATCACCTCTCTAATCGTTTTCGAATGCTTCTGTGGTCTGAGGTACTGCTGACTGACCAAAAACCCTAAAGTGGCCTTTAGGTGGTCAGGGGGTCTCTTGAGTCAATGAAGTGTGCAACGGTTGTTGAGCATTTCCTCTCACTTTGTAATTCCAGAGGAACAATTGATCGCAGGCCGGCGCACGGAACCCCAACGCACGCTACCTCCATGCTGCAGGAAATGCTGCAGACGAACTGTAAACCTACACAGGCACGCATCCATGTTCATACACACACACACACACACACACACACACACACACACACGCCTCTGGACATCTGTAATAAAACCTTTGATGAAAGGAAAACATATTCGAGGACACACATAGGGGGAGTCAGGGGAGATGCTAAAAAATAGATTTGAAACTGTAGCTCACAAAGCTCTCAGTGCCTGGATAAGGTTTCCTTCACAAATATCCACAAGGCATCATTAGTTGCGACAACATGGTGACTCCAGGAACAGCCAAGAAATGATCAAGCTATTGAATGGAGCACGACTTCACAATCATGTAGCTTCACGTGGCTCCGGGACTCATCCTGACACATTCTTGAGACGTTTCGAAGGGTCATTCCAAGGGCCCGAGACGTTGGCTCATCCTGATTTCACTGGTCTCAGGTAGATTAAAGAGTCTGCTGAGAACTGTACTCTGGTCAAACAGAACACTGCCATCCATCCCACAGCACGTCGCTTTTAGACTTTCACAGGCAAGGAATTCCACACAGGTGTCCTAACGTCTTGAACCCTCTCATTCAAAGACTATCGCTTTAGTTCATGCCATCGCCTAGTTATGTAGAGAAGAATAGGAGTTCACAGTGTGCCAAGGAAAACACTTCCATAAACAAGAGTGGGGGGGGGTGTCACTGCTGTGGAAAGGTAATAAGCGATTTCACAGGAGCTGTGCAGTGGGTCGAGGGAACTAATTGCTTCAGTGGAATCCTGCGTGGTCTCATTCAGCAGTTTACAGCTCACAGGCTCTTTAATGTGGGCCACCAAGGTCTCGTTAAAAGAATGAAACGCTTCCGAGTCCCTCAGTTAGCCAAGAGAAACGAGGCAAAAGCTTAACGAAGCGTCCTGGCTGCGGGAGACATCCTCCACCGTGTAATCACATCTACTCAGGCTTATGCTCACGCCACCTTTTTAGGCTTAAAGTCATGACTCAGCTAAACATTTCAGTCATACACACATAAGCTTAGACCATGTAGTCGATCGCTTCGTCACCTAAGGCATACATACGGGCAATAATCAGGGCAACAGCATACACGAGATGTTGTACACTTGATGTTTGACACTTACCAGAGATGGCATTTGTGACGGACATGAGAGGAGAATGGAGGGCAGGTGTGACCCCCCAGACAGTATGATATCCCACAATTCCTGCCAGACCAAAGGTAGTCACTATCTGAGTGAAAGCAGCGTTAGGTGCACAGAGACCGAGTCCCAGCAATGTGGCAAGACCTGAAAAGCCAAAAACATACATAGAACTTGTATTAATTGTTCAGTTTTAAGCCATCACAATAATTAAGACTTAAAAGATGGATTCTTTCCAATTACCAAAAAAAATAAATAACAGTTAATATAAAAAAAAAAAAAAAAAAAAAAAAAAGTTGTGCACCCAGTGCAAAGATGTATGACTATGCAAGCAAACTGCAAACCAGTCCTCCTGCATTCACTAACAGTGAGCTGGTTAATTAACTACTAGCAAATATTAATGCATATTAGTGACAGGTTGACAAGAGCTATGCTCAGTTTGAGCTTTGACTTTGAGCGTTTGAATTACGGTTTGTGACTGCCTCAAGCTGTAGAGCATGTTCGTGCTGATCTCTGAAATTGTAATGAATTTGACCCAAACACCACGTATGCATAATTGTAGGTGACAATCAATCATACGTTAATTATTAATAAGCCATATCTAATTATGATGCTCCAGCTGATGCACCAACCACATTGCGGGATCCTGGTGAGCCACAGCAGGCGGAAACAGGACGTGTGAACGAGCTCTCTTACGGCGCTCGCGGAGGGTGGCTTTGAGGGGCTTTAGCATACCTTCCCTCTTTTATTATCCCCAGTTTCCTGGCATTTAGGAGGGAACACAGGGGTTAAGCAAGACCGTGTGTGTCTGTCTGTCTGTGAGACAGAGAAAGACAAAGAAGCTGGTTAAATAAATGTCAAGTTCTAACTCCTGAACCCAAGTCTGTCCTGATAGCAAGCTGATTACACAAACCATGAAAGAGCAGGAAGATGAATTTGCGTGTTTGTTTATCAGCGGGCTGTTGCGGGTCGTCTGAGTGAGGAAGTGTGCACTTTTATCCGAGGCCAGATACTACCTCACCTCACACAAGTGCCGCTCGAGTGCCTGCAACCAATAGAATCCATTTGCCTGGATTTTAGGGGTTATCGCATCCTGAGCGCCACTAAGAAGGAAAATAATTCAACCTCTTTCAAGATTAGCGAGCGGCACGAACAAGTGACTGGAACAAAAAAAAAAATTAAAAAGAAAGAAAATAGAAATAATCTGACAGGGAAAAAGACTACTACTACTATTTTTTTTTTTTTTTTTTTTTTTTTTTTAAAACTTCCCAACTCTAAGACCACCCCAGCAGCGAAGAGTAGAAAAGAAGGATGGAGGGAGAGGTTGATCTGCTCTTGTGCTTTACCTCCAGTGTAGGCGCCGGCGGTGGTGAGCGTGGTTGCAAAGGGCGAGACAGCAGCAGCCTTCTCCTTCTCCAGCTCCTGCACGGTTTTGGGTTTGGGAGGCGCTGCCACGGGGATGTTATTGGGCTGTGGTGCAGGGAAAAGCACTTTTCCATCCTGCAGACAGAGTAAAATTCAGAAAGTTTAAAAAAGGAATTGCAACCTACTTAACCGAACAGGTTCTTTGTTTATAAGAAGCAAAAAAATCCACACACCCGTAAATGTTTCAAAACTGATTCTTATGGTTAATGAGCTATTTGTCTCAGTGTGGTTCGACACGAGTTGAATCACTTTCTTGCTGCTCGAATTCACTTGGAAACAAGCAGAAACCACATCACTCAGACACTCTCAGATCAGAGTGTGATTGGTGGGAACCCACACATAGAGGGAGAACACATCAGGGTTCTGTTTAAACAGACTAAACTCTGTATGTGTGAAAGACTGACACTGTAAATGACTGACAGCTTGCAGGTACCTGCATGACAATTGAACCCCGGACGACGTGGTCCATTGTTCCGTAGTCGAAGCTGTCCTTCACGTCAAAGTAAAAGTTCTCCTTGTCTGGGCTGATTGCACGGATGAGCTTGGTGATGTTGTTGGAGTACAAAGTACTGGATTGTGTTGGAAGGCGACTGGGAAGATCTGTGTAGCCGACATGGGTCACTCCCTGCAAGATACAAACAAATCACATTTTCAGAACACGAGTTCATTTCATCTGGATAGAAAAAAACTGTTACAAATTGAATTCTTTTTTTTTTTTTATTATTTATTCTTTCATAATTTTTGTACTGCCTGAAAAATGGATTCAGTGCCACCTCCTGGTCTTGTCCAGTGTAATTTAAAACCCCATTTAAATTGTCCAAAACTGGAACCTATGGCCGATTCATCGTACCATATATGTATCATATCAATAAAAAATATTGATGGTGCTGTAAAACTACTAAGCAAACATACTTTGTGAACTGTGAGCTGTCCAGGAACCGTGGTCTCAATGTTGCCTCCTGCCTCGGCAGCCAGATCCACCACCACCGAGCCGTCCTTCATGGTCTCTACCATTTCCTTCGTGATGAGCACTGGAGCCTTACGACCTAATCAGCATAGAGGTTACAAACACAAACGACAACAGATAACATACTTGTTAAAAAAAAAAAAAAAAAAAAAAAAAACAAACTGCACAGAATGCTGGTTAATTATAAAACAAAAATAAGTGGTCTAGGAATATTTCAAACAAACTCAATGCACATGAGGTTAGCTATGCCTGTCTAGCAGTTACAGAAAAGTTAGGAGGGAAAGGCAAAAACAAATGTGATCACAGATTACTGGATTAAAACACTGCAGTATAACAGTCTGATAACTGCAGAAGCAAACTTTAGACACTAAACTGATTTACTACATATCAGATCCAAATACAGCTAAATTTATAGTAATATAAATGAACATCTTTAAAGCTGCTTTTACAGTCTACACTCACCGAAGATAGACAAATATACAGCTAAAAACATACAGTTATAAATGTTTGTACTGGATACAGAGCATAAATCTGGAAAGCCCTGTGTGTATTTGGCTCATTTTTTGAAGCAAGCCTTTTTCTGACAGAGCGAGGCCTGAGACAATCAGGAGGAAATCTACAAAAATCTCGCAATTCTTTCAAGAGCCTAATCAAAAACATTAAACAAGCATCTTTAATTTTGATATTAGGGCAAGTTCACAACAGGTTCAAGATGTTGGGAATTCATTTGCACTCCAGATGAATTATCTTCCTCCAAGCCATGTGGTTTAAAGACGCAGGACGGGTCTACGCCACACCATTTTACACTGATTAGAGCCATGATGAACTGTGCATGTCTGTGCATGTTGCATTCATTCCTTTTTTTTTTCCATTTCGAAGCGAAACAAAAAGTATATGCAAATGACTGTTTGGCTTTACAACTAATATTATAAAAATGTTCTCAAATTTCTCCTTTTCAGCATTTCATCTTTTTTTAATATATTTTTTGGGCTAAAATTAATGAGCGATCTTAAATGACTAGTAAACGCAGGTGAAAATCAGTAGGACCATCCAGGTACTGTAATTTAAGAATATTTTAATCACTTACCATTAATGTCTGCATATGCTGACCTAGATACAAATATGCTGGTAAGCCTTCTGAGTTCAAACTTAACCTGTGATTTTCTTTGTGTAGTAAAACATGTAGCAACATGTTTTACTATTTATAGAACATGCTATTCATTTGTTGGAAATTATAATGTGTTTATTTCCGGTCACATTTTCCTTTAAAAATAATTATTATTGCTAGTTATTAATAGTTATTGTTGAGAAGACTCACGCTAAAACTGACAAAACCGTGTGCAAGATGTTTTTAATTCCTCACCACCTGATCAGGACTTTTTCAGTTATTAACACAATGTGTAGTTTACTGGTGTTTTCTATTCAGCAGTGTTACTATATTGCCTTTATTGCCATAACCTATATGAAGGCAGTGAATTATCAGAGACCATACAACTCCATATTACACTTGTGCAATATGTAATTCAACCTTGTGAGATTTACTGTGTGTCATAAGTGTAAAGATTGACATTCATTAGCAAATAGTTCCTTTTAATGAGAACTGTGCAGAGTTAATGTAATTGGTTGTAATTTACTCATTTTTTCAAATTATTTCTTCTCTTTTCTATTTTCAACATTGCTAAAAATTTCCTATATTACTCAATGCTTTTGACTACCTAAATTAGCTCACGCTTTAGCATGACCAGCTGTTTAAGCTTCCACCTTCATGGTAGTACCTCAGCTTCATTATGTTCACACAGCAGGTCTCTGCTGTAACTTAGCTACAATGGCACTGTAAGGCTTTAAGTCCAGCTTTTCGGTCTCTAGATATTGAAAAATAAATGTTTGTGAACTGTGTTTGTCTTATTTATTCAGTCGTGACTAGTTTGGTTATTGTCGTCTTCTCTTTGCAGGTTGACTAGTGTAGAAATTTTTGGATGATTGATACTGCATGACACTTGTCTAGTAGAATTCTGGTCTGAGTTCTTGAATCCTGATTTACCTTTACTAGTTTCAGATTCTCCAATAATTTAACTAAGCACTCTTGTAAGTCGCTCTGGATAATGGTGTCTGCCAAATGCCATAAATGTAAATTTCTCATTTATACGCTATTATACAGCAGTGTTTAATGGTAAGTGACAAAAGATCTTGCTGAACCAACATAGAAACCTGAGTGTCATGACGTTTTTTTTTCCTATTTAAAAATCAACATCTCAACACATCACTGTAACTGAGCTAGAAGAAACAACGCTGCTGGTGAAGGCAACTCAGGACACGGGAGACGTGCTAACTTCTTAAAGAAATAAGAAAACACAGTACCAAGATCTGAATCTCTAAACCTGTCCCAAATATTAATTTTACAGTTCTTTACATTTATAAGAGGCTATTAGTAACGGTCCTGTTATCATGACAGAACTTTTACCATTTATACAACATTTTTACCTAATAAAGGATTTTTTTAATGGATTAAGTGGTTAGAAACGTGTACTAGGACCTGCAAAAAATGAGCTTGGAACGTGACGTAATGATTATGACCTTGTGGCTTTATGAAACAGGTGTGTGTGCTCACCTGGGATAAGAGCAGTGCTGATGAGAATGTCAATGTCTAAACACTGCTTGGCAAACAGCTTCAACTCAGCCTCGATGAACTCCTTGGACATCTCTTTAGCGTAGCCACCCTGGCCTTCTCCAGACTCCTTCACATCCACCTCCAACGGTTCGGCTCCCAGGGACTTAAACTGCTCCAAGGCTGCAGCTCTGAAAGTGTGTGTATAGGATAGGTTAAACAACACAAGAAGCCACAAGAACAATTACTAGGCCGAACCCATCAAACAATTTGTTAGCAACGCCGGAAGCATTGAAATGTTTCATTCCAAAAACTCTGTAGACGCACAGGTGAACAGGAGAGAGGAGCAACAGGCCGAGCTCCTACATAGACAGAAGAGCACTGCCATCTAGTGGCAAAGCACAGGAAATGAAGAGAAAGGAAAATGCTTTATAAATAAAGGAGTCATTAAATCATCTATACTTTGGGCAAAGGTACACTAGTAGCGAATTTAGGATTTATACCATAATGTATTATGTTCAAATCTGGAAATAATACTACAATTAAAAGTACAGGTTCCCGGTAGGGCCACAGGTTTATAAATGGAGGGGTGAGAAACTTTCCCCTCATTTTATTAATTTAAAATAAAATGTCCAATATAAACATCTATATTTACAGTAAGAGTTATTGTGCTACTTTAGGCTTTATTGCTCGATGCTAGCATAGCAGATCAGAAACAGAAATACAGATTTTTCTATCCATCTACCTCTGTTTGATCCTCAATATCAAATGACTGATCCACAGACCATGTCAGTCAAGAATACAAACAAGAAGTGTGACATAAGTTATCAACACGAAGTACAGAAATATGATATGCTACAATAGAATATAAAGTTACAACAGGCCCATTTTATAAATGTATAATTTTTTTATGGCCTTAATCCATCGTCATTTCTTTATTTTAATTACCATTTGGGGGTGCCAAAAGTTTTGAGAATCCTTGTTTTAGAAGTTTACTAAATGACTGACAAGTGCAAATGGACAGTCTTTATTATGCATAATCATATCTCTCTAACATACCCCCAGCAATAGGTTCAATCCATCATGGCACCATCACAGACTATTAAGGACTAAACAGCATCCACAAGCTGACGGATCTGAAGTTCAACAGAAGATGAGCTTCTAAGGATTACTTAAAGCTGCAGCTAATTAAGCCCTGTCCGTGTTCCCTTATTGCTTAGTCTGATCACGTGACAAACATAAAGCTTAGTGCTGTGCTAAACCAAGTGATACACATCAAACAGCATGCATCAAGCAGCTGCAGGGGTTTAGTACCTTGTGTCAAAGCCTCTGACGATGGCACCCATGGCCCGTGCAGCTCCTGCGGCAGCCAGTCCGGCCACCCCTCCTCCAATGATCAGCACCTTACAGTCAGAGAAACAGGACGTGAAATACCACTAAACAAGAAGGGACGTAGATACCAGATGTACAGGATGTCTTACCTTAGCAGGGGGGACTTTTCCTGCAGCGGTGATCTGACCAGTGAAGAAGCGACCAAAGTTGTTTGCAGCCAGGACCACAGCTTTATATCTTTATATCCAAAATAAACAAAAGGCCATAAATCACAATCAACACAGTAACTCCTAACATGCAAAATAATCAGGGGGACATCTTGCTATATACACCACAGAATGACTGAAATCTGGCTCGTAATTGGCGAGGTGGCATTGATTAGTTTTCTATAACAGTAGCTGTAGTAGTAGTAGTGCAGCTGTAGATCAGTTTTTTACTGATATGCTCTTTCTGTTATCGTTTTGATCATGATAGTTCTTGCTAGTTACAGAGTATATGGAGGACGCCCCCCACACAGCTTTTTTGGAACTGTGTGCCATTTGTGATAGGGTGAAGTTTTCTCTGAGGTATTTATGTTTAATAACCTTTAGACTACAGTGTCCATTTGTAGGAGTTTTTTTCTTGTAACAGTAAAACCTTCAGAAGTTTATACTTTTGCAACTTTTGTTATTTTTTGTTGAATAAATAATCTTTATTGTTAGAATCAAACACAGAGATTCTGGAAAATAATCAACTTCAGGGTAACAGTATCTCCACTTCACACCACAAAGGTGATTATTTTACTATAACAGCAAGACACAGAGTCTTTTATTCCTCACATAAAGCCTGAGATACAACCCAAAATGGCCTACAGATAAAGTTCCCAGAACCAGTATTATTGTCTGATCTCAGCTCTATTCCTGGTCCAAAACTGCAGAGACTTGTGAGCTAAAACAGCCACTTTATGACAGAGAAATGTATGGCAGCTAAAAAGCAGGGGGGAACCAAAAAAAAACAAAAAACCCAACCAACCTCAATGTGTCAGGGCTGAGTAAGTCTTTATGTTCACACTAAGCCTACAATAATTACTACAGAACAGCATTCTGGCCTTTCGGAGCCAAGCAGGGCATGAAGTAATGTCTCCAAGGAACATAACATCATGTAAAGTTCACCATGTAGTGCAAGAGGCCCAGAGAAGGCTGTGACGAACTCACCCAGCGATATTGGCCATGGAGCTAAGGGCATCGTAGCCCTGAGCGATAGTGACGCGGGGCACTTGGTCCATGGCCAACACTGTGGCCTTGCGCTTGGCCAAACGATCCATCAGCTCCGGGTTCTGGGCGGGGTAGACAAAGCTCACAAGAGTGGCACCTTCCTTCATCAGGTCAGTCTCATGTACACCCAGAGCTGGGTTCAGCATGGGGGCACGAACCTGTGAAAGGAAAAATAAACAGGGAGTTAAATGACAAACTAATGCTACAGCACACATACAGCCTGTAAAGTAACTAAAAAGCCAGAAACTTAACAAAGCACTCCTTATTTAAGTTGATAAATTAACCTTTATACTCATAAAGTCTGGTAAACCTACATTCAGAACCAGACACTCAAGAAATCTAAATGTGATAACTAAATAAGTTAATAGTAATCTCACAACCTCCACCATAAAGGGTGAATAATTACTGATCTTCACGTGTGTGAAAGCGATGGTGTGAAAAGTGAGTAAGGTTAACTGTAGTGAACACAACAAGCAAAGGCCTAGCAAAGCTAACAAGCAAAAGCTAACTCGGAGAGATAAAGAATAACATTTAAAAAATAAAAAATAAAAAAATCCTGCAAAAGCCATTCAATACAAAAAAAAACCTTTACTTTAAGGGGACATATAAAAA
>JAOVVF010000019.1:18148471-18161874 GCA_028565595.1 Duopalatinus emarginatus
ATATATATATATGTGTGTGTGTGTGTGTGTGTGTGTGTGTACCCTGCTATCTTGCTAAAGTAGCTATTGTAATATATTTATAGGTATTTACTTTACATGAAAGTGAAAGTAAAAGTAAAGCAATTGACAGATTAATTTGTCCTCTGCATTTAACCCATCTGTGCAGTGAAACACTAGTGAACACACTTGACCAGACTTGGCCAGAATGTGGAACAGCCCCTGTCCACTGTGACCAGGGAGCAGTTTGGGGGAGTTAGTTACCTTGCTCAAGGGCACTTAAGTCGTGCCAGAACCTTCTGGCTAATACTTGTTCCCTAACCTCCAGCCACGGCTACCCCTACTGTAAAGAATATCTTTACACTAATTGATTTTGCAGTAGGTTACTTATAATATTTAATATTTACAGGAAAGTAAATATTTGTAAATATAATAATTACTAGAGATGGTACTTTGATCATTTTTTTCTCATAACAATACCGATAACAAAACCTTGAACATTAGTCGTTACAAATACACATTTGATATTTTTTTTACTTTAAAAACCAATGAGCTTTTTCCCACTAAATCACCTAAAAATACAGTTAAACCCCACAGCTGAAATACTGGATTATGCACTTACTATTGCACTTTTTGGTATTTACTGTCAATCAGTTCACTGCCATATCACTTACAATATGTGTACATAGTGTAAAACATTTGCTGTAAGGTAGATTGGGTAACTGTACCATACTGTACCACTACGTGGGAATGTGTGTATGTGCCACGGCAATGGACGGACGTATCGTTCACTGTGTATTCCTGCCAGTGTTCCCAGAAATAGCTCCAAATCCACCATAACCTTGACAACGCTTACTTAAAATGAATGAATGAATATGAATGGGCTAATCAGTGTAGCAATAATTAGATATTTGAATATGAATAACAGTTAAAAATGCATTTAAACTCTCATTAAGATTGACGCTTTGGTAAGGGGGACACTGGGGTCCACATGTAACAGAACTTTACACTTAACACCCTGAGCATGCTTGTGAATGTGTACGAAAAAGAAAGTAATCCCTTTTGTATTATTACTCTGCAGGTATCCGTCACTTCGCTTTGCTGAAACTTGTTGGTAAAGTTGCAGACGCTTCAGGGACTGTTGAGCTCTATCCACTGAATGGTATGTTTTGTTTGAATATATACATTTCATTAGACCAGTTCTACAACCAAACATGTTTTAACCAAAAGTGACTGAGAAAAAAAAAAATAAAAAAAATTAATCACCAGCCTGTCTTTCACCCTGCAGGCAAAAGTCAGACTGAAAAAGAGCTGCTGTCTCCAGAAGTTGTGAGGAATCTGAGAGACCAGCTGAAGATCACGACAGACTACTTCAGCATGCTTGTGGTGGGGAAGGACGGAGACGTGAAAGCCTGGTTTCCAACGGCAATGTGGTCTTTGTCTAATATCTATGAGCTGGTGGACTCCATGGAGTTGCGTCAGCAGGAACAGAAGCTGCAGCAGACCCTCGGTATTTACTGCCCTGAAGACAGCGGTGGTGCTGAGGGTGCTACTTACCATGGATATACAAGAGAGACCGAGGACAGCTATCTGTATCATCAATCGGAGGACTAGCACATTGTAAAGAACATGCAAATCAGAGACTGACATGAGGAAATGCTAGGTGGCAAGTGGAATACTGGGAAAGTTACAGTACATATTCATTGCAATATTGAAAGTTATCGCTCACTTCCAAGTTATTATAGGCTGAATTATTGAAAATTCAGTTAGATGATTATATTTGGTCTCATCTGAGAAAAGCATTTATAACATCCAGTTAGATGGTACATTTATATCAGATTTCTCAATTCAGCTCCTATGAAAGAATTTAAACATATAAGGGTGTGCTGTAATAGAAAAAAGAATCAATGAGGATGTGTGGTGTGATGAAGTAGGCTTTGTGTTATCATCTCAAAAATGCATTATTTCCTTAAATCATCACAACCAGAAGAATTCAAAAGCTTTAATATCACAGAAATTTGGCAATGGGATCTTACATTGCATTGTTACAAAGTGCTGACACTGATGACTCCTTCCATAAATGTTTACCTTTAAGAAAAAAGAGTGAACTGTATATCAACAATAACACCAAAAAAATATATCCTTATATGACATATCTACTATATAATTCTTTGTATAAGTTGTTGCTATAAAAGTGATGATGTATTAGAACAAGTGCATTAATTTAAACAATTTGGGGTTTAAATTAAGGCTTGGGGTTAAGGCTTCCTTCCCTGGTTTGAGCCCCGCAACCTCCAACACTCGACCAAAGCCAGTGACTCTGGGTGGGCTCTGGACCAACTAAGTGGATAAGATAGTGACTGACTACTGGTGGTGCTTCTGTTATACAAAATGGTATATTTCTGGTCTATTAAACCAGAAACATAATAATACTAAATGACTATAAGACTAATTAAACAAATAGTTATGCTGTGTAATGTAAATACTGGGATGATATACTAAAACAGCCAGAGAGTTCAGTGTACAACACTGGATACTCACTGCTTTCCTACAGCAGCCACCAGGGGGTGCTTTCGTTCTGGAACTTTATGTTGCTGGGTTGCAGTCAGTGTTTGTACCAATGACTGTATGTATAAGTGGACAACATGACAACCATACACTCTCATTGTGCAGATGTGAAGTCATTAATATACATATGACTTGATGCAGTCCAGAATTTAACTTTAATTTGTAGCAGTGACCTCTGGCCGTCAACTAACTTGTGATGGCTAGACGACGAAACAAGCCCTGGGTCCAAAAGGTCACAGGTTCCACCCCCCACACCCGACAAAACTTGACTGAAGAGCAAGGCACCTAACCCCCAACTGTGTGTGTGTGTGTGTGTGTGTGTGTGTGTGTGTGTGTGTGTGTGTGTGTGTGTGTGTGTCACTGCACGGATGGGTTAAATGCAGAGTTCAATTCCACTGAAAATTCCACCCAAAAGAGTAGTTCACTTTCAATTAACAATTTAGGAATTACAGACATTTTTAGACATTTAAAACGTATGAATATTGGGATTATTGTTAGAACTGGGATACGAATCATGTAAAATGAAAATAAAATTGGAAATCATGCCAATGAAAGAAGCTCAGCTCAGTGATGTTAGATTAGAAAATTAAGGTTCATGTTGTAAAACCAGTCGAAACCTTCACCTGTAATTACACAGCTGTACTTTTATCTTCTCACATCAGAGAATGTGTTAGTAATCTGCTTGTTAAAAGTTGGAACAAAGATATTTTCTGATCACATCGATTTTCCCCACAATTTGGTCTTCTGACAATTCTTTACCATTTTAATCATATGATCATTAACCAGAGAGGGTCAAGGCTAACACATGCTTCCTCTGAAACATGAATCCAGCCAATTGCATCTTACATCTTGACATGTTGTGTCAGCAAAATACAATACTGGAGTACAGGTGTGACATTGCATTCAGAGATATATAGTGCAATAAAACACTGTCACTTAAAGGATATAGTAAAACAGCCCAGGATCGGGTATGGTGTAGCCATGACATAAAGCGGAGTTATTTTACTGTAACTGTAACAGCTCATCCTGAAGAGCAGAACTGTTCTTATACCAGAGGAAACTGTAAGGCAGCACTGATTGTACATATGTATAATTGTGTGGAACATCTGTGAGACAAATATCTGTTATCACTTATGTTTTATTATACATTTATTTGGTACAATCATGAGAAAAAGAAAGTACACCATACCTGAATGCGTTTTTTTTTCAAGGCTTAAAAAACAATTGTGTGGTCCTAATCAATTTCTATAAACAACCAAACAACCTCACAGATGATGATGGAGATAGTGACCGTAACAGAGTAACTCTCCAACCGGTATAGCAGAAATTAATTCAGAGGAAAAAAAAAAAAACAAAGTAAAGAAAAACAGAATTGTACTGTGATCTTGCACACTACAGCAGAAGTTCACACTCCACACCACATACATGTGTACATGTTGCTGGTTTCTCAAACTTGCAAGACTCTCTCTTGGTCGCTCTCTCTATCTTTCTATCTAACTATCTATCTATCTCTCAAGACCACCCCCCACCCCCATTATTTCTTTTTACTCGCCAAACTGTCATGTCTTCATTAATAGAAAGTGAAGTGAAAAGTACACTATTATAGATTTCAGTTTGAATTTCTTAGCATTGGGCATGTCCTTCTTTTTTTTACTGACAGTTTGTAACTCAACAACTTTGTGTACAATTCTGTACATTACAAATACATTACATTACATTAGATAAAAATCTGATTGTTTATACAAAGAAGTCAATATCACAAACAAAATATTCAAATATTCAAATAGTGACCTGTAAATAAAATGCACTGTACCCAGGTTAGCAGTAAATTCTAACAACTTATGTTATAAAGAGCACATTGCCCCCGAGTGGAGGAATAATAAAACACATGCGTACAGCAACTAAAAAATGGTTAAAGTACAACATCATGTAAATTTAAAAAGCATGTACATAGTTTTATATATATACATGCACAATATTGTATACAGTCTGATATTTTACTCTCTTAAAGAGTAGCAGAGCCAAACAAGCAGGGAGACACAGTCAGCTTGTATTACCACTAGTGTCCTGGTATCCAATAAACAACAGCAAGGTTTATACAGGTTTAAAAACAGGAATGGAACAGAATCACTGACACCCTTTTCCAGATGTTTTTAAGGATTAGTAAAGAACACATTTGAGTTTGATTTGTTTAATTACACACTGAAAATCAATGAGAAATCCAGTCTTTAATTTGAGTAAATGCAGCATGCACAACAGGTCTATCATTTAGTTTCATGTTTTTCATTAATCAGCTTTAAAAGCACTTGTACCAAATCAACACTGATTTTTATATTAATGTTAAATATTGTTATTTGTCTCAGACTGGTGTTCTGATCTTCATAGTTTCATGAAAATATTCGTGTTTTCCTTCCTGCTATTTACATCCAGTAGAAGATGCTGTAGTGAAGTTTCTTCACATTACACAATCCTGTACTTTCTTTAGAAGAAGTAGGCCTTATTATAGACCAGGTTTCTTAACCCTGGACCTGGCTTACCTTTTACAATTTTCATTACTAAAAATACAAAATGGTTTTATTACTGGTAAACGTTATTATTGGGAGAGAGCGATATTTGATTATTTTGATCTAGACTTAATAAAGTTTTGTGCAAAGATGCAAAGATGTTTCATTTGACTGTAATGTGTTCATATCTGTGTCAGGGTTAGAATACTCTCTCCACTATCACTCACCAGCCAAGCACGGGTGTTTGTGAGCTTATACATACCGAAAGCAAGAGAGCACTTTCTTTAGAGTATGTTACAACTCGCTCTGGTGTTGCATAAGCAGCAGTTCAAAAAGTGGCTGTCTTCCCTGGTTGGTGAATGCCATGTTACAGGGAGAAATGATCCTGGGACCGAAAGATTAAATGCTATGTTATTTTATATTAATATATAGCATACAGTATGCATTACATTAATAAACATATATATATGCAAATACACTGGTACCAGTTATTCTAAACTGATGGTAGGGTACATGTCTGGCACAGACCCCATGAAGCCATGGACCCCACTTGTCAACAAGGCATAGTGCAGGCTGGTGGCAACTCCATACTGGTGTGGGCTGTGTTCTCATAGCATTGGTTGGGTCCACTGATCTGCCTGAACACATCATTGGTATGTTTCACTGGTTGGTGACCATTTGCAGCCCTTTTGGACTTCATGATGAGAAATTCCAGCAGGATAATGCACCATGCCATCGGGTCCATGTTGTCCAGAATTAGTTTGAGGAGCATTCCAGAGGGTTCATATAAACGGTCATCTATGGGACGTGGTCAAGAGGTCTGTTCACACTGAAGATCACACCTAAACATCTTTTGTCCACCATGCACTTCACCAGGCTAGATCATTATGCTGGTACAAACACGTACAGCTCCCATAGAGAAGCATGATGAGTAATGAGTGACGTTAGATATTTTTCCATCCATAAGAGCAGACTCCTTAAAAAGGAAATCAGTCCAAGGCTCATCCTGAAGGATTAGTGTTCTAGGTATAAATACTGCCACTGTTTTACTGGTGCTAAAGAGTTAGTCCTAGTGGTGCACTGTTTAATGGTCAGTTCATCTGTACTCTTGCTAATATGGGCCATGACATCATCGATCCACAGTTATAAAAACAATCACATAATTACCTCATTCTTGTAGAGGAGTCAGTACAAATGCTCTTCAAGTTTCATTAGCTGTAAATAAAAAGTGCAGTTTCAGACTGAGATGGGAGTTTCCTATTGAAAGAGTTGTTAGGCAAGTAGGATTGAGAATCTGTTACATGGATTAGACAAGAAGTACCACTGTCAGCTGGAATAAAATTGTGATTATAAAAAGTTAGTTCTAACTTTGATCTGATTAGACAAGAGGTTATATGGAGTATAACAGCACGGGGATTTTAGCTCTATAATACTATATTTATCACTCTGCTTTACCAGTGTTCATGTCTGTTCATTACTTTACCAGTGTTCATTACAATGGTTAAGTAATGAATGGTGCTAGAGCTGTTATACAAAAGCAATATCACACTTAAGGGTTAGGGTTATGCAGCATGCCATAATGCTACTACTACTACTACTACTACTACTACTACTACTACATGGGGGGGGGGGGGCATGGCCTTGTGGTTAGGGAAGCGATCTTATGACCAGAAGGGCAAAACATGGCTGAGGTGACCTTGAGCAAGGCACCTAACTCCCCTAACTGCTCCCTGGGGACCACGGTTTGGGGCTGTCCCCCGCTCCGGTCAAGTGTGTTCACTGGTGTGTGTGTTTCACTGCACAGATGGGTTAAATGCAGAGGTCACATTCCTCTGTGTGCAAGCACAGTAGGGAAATAGTTTGCTTTCATTTTTCATTCTTTCATTTTTCATACTACTATTACTACTACTACTACTACTACTACTAATAACAAGAGCAGCAACAACAACAACAAGAACAACAACAATAATAATAATAACAACAATAATAATAATAATAATAATAATAATAACATTTAAATTATTAATAATAATAATAATAATAATAATAATTATTATTATTATTATTATTATTATCATTATTATTATTATTATTATTTATTTGTTTGTTTGTTAGTTATTTATAATGTTATTACTATTATTATAGTATAGCAATATTCAGTATAACAGCACAACCTCGAGTGTGATATTCCTTATGTAAGTATTGGTCCAATATGTACTGTAAAATAACCAAGTACAAGACAATATTCTATAAGACTCAAATGAATATAAAGGGCAATACTGTATGTATGTATATAATATACCCAAAGGTTAAATAATAGACCTATATTCATTAAATAAATCTTTAATCTCCAATCAACGCACTGCTCAGATTTACCCTACAACAATACACTTGTGTGTGTGTGTATGTGTGTGTGATTTTTAGTATGCTGTAAAAGAAAAAAAAGCCTAAACGTCAGTAAAGCTGTTGCAGTGGAAAAAAAGCCTGTCTGCTGTATGTCTTTGGAAAGAACAGAAGCTTAGTATGGAATACGCAAATGACAGAGATGGAGCAAGTGATAGGCTTTCATGTGAGCTACAGTCCATCAGCTGTGAGGGGAAGTAACAAGCAGCACCCATTTGTGAGATGACAAACAACCTCTCACACAGACAGACAGACACACACGCACACAGTGGAGCTAGTGAAATCAGACTGTGAATCAGACACAGCAGGAGTCCACTACCATCATGGTAAGTGAAGCTGTTTTTTTCTGGTTGGTTTAGGAGAAGGTTCTCAGTGCTAGACTTACAGGGTCTAAATAAAACTATAAAAATATAATGTTCTGTGGACTTACAGTCCTGAGACAGCTTCTTATGGTCCTCTGTTTGCCTTGACTTACTTAATTCTAGGTGAATTTATATAATCCCATCTTGCCTTAAGGACATGTAGTCAGGTTACTGTGTTCATGATTATATTATATTTTCGATTATATTTTTTAAAACATGTCACAAGCCGACACTAGTTTGGAAGTTCTGGGGAGTTTTTTTTTGCAATATCAAACAGTATTGTGTAAGTCAGCATTTTTTTTTTTTTTTGCTTGCTTCATCAACAAGTGTTCCTCTTTATGTTTAGCACTGTCTACTCATCTTACAGATCTCCAGCTCTATGCATTCCTCCGACTGTGTCCTTATTTACACTAGTGCACTAGTTAATTATTACGTTTACTGGGTCGACTGTAATTGTAGACGTGTATTCGGATTGCTCACTGATACATCCAGAATGTTTCCTTTTGGGTAAAATGTTAACATGGAAACATGGAAACACGAGACACTGGAATGTCCCTTTCCTTATGACCAAAAAATCCTTGCTTATGACTACTACTAGAATTTAAGTTGGTAGAACATTTTAAACGTCTGGTAATGTTTTGCCGAAACTTAAAGCACTTGGAGTTGAATTTCTTAACAATCAGTTAATTTGAGTGGAATCTGTTGTTATATATGAACGCTTAAGTAGCTCACTCTCAAAGTGTGCATTTTTATAATGTGTTTATCTTACACATTTAGTGTAACATTATGATCTGATAACAGTTCACACTGTTTAAGTACAAGAGTTTGTTCCGCTGAGTTATCGACTAGTCAAAAGCTGTTGACTGAGTTTACTATAATAGTTGGTTTAACAGTAGCGCAGCTAAGTTTATATCATAGCGTTCGTTCAGAGCGTTATTGTTTCTATAGTAACTATAGAACATTTCTATATGTTCACTGGGATTTGTATAGTGCATGCTGTGAGCAAAGTAAAGTGTCTCCAGTATCAGTGCTTTGTAACAACTGGCGGTAATGCTGTAACTTCCAGACTTCCGCCACAGTCTTTAGGACAGAACAGTTCTTATGTTCCCGTTTTTTAGTAACTGGACAAGCTGCATGTAAGGGTTTCAATGAATGAATGAATATATATAGCTGCTATAACGTAATATGATATCATTACTGTAGTATAGGAGGAGTAAACTCTTTTGGACATGAAAAATATCAATTCTGGCATGGTGACAGCACCTCATTGTTGATTATCATCCTATAACAGCATGACATATATAATTACTTTTTAAATTATTTGTATACTGTATAAAGTATCTTGTATATTGTGTCTGTGGCATTTGATCAAACTGTTATTTAAAATGAAATAAACATTAATATACAATGTACAACATCATATTTTCATGTAAACATTAAACCTAGCTAAAAAAAATAAAATAATAATATTATAGACGCACAGGGCTGCAGCCTTTGTCTTGGTGCTTTGCATCTTATAAAGCCCTAAAGAGCGATATCAAACCCTAGTATAAGCCTATTTCTGTCTATTTCTAGTTCCTGTTAGAAACCAACAAGCAGCTGTAGAATCCAAAATGTGTTTATGCATATGGTTTACCGGCATGGCAGGCAGAACAAGGATATCGCTGCCAGCAGGACAGGGATGGATATTTACATGAAAAAGCCTCTGTACGTGTGGAGCACGCTCATTTTACTATGCTGTGACTCAAACATGCTTCATCCAGGTCACAGGAAGTACCTAACCCCTACTCATTATAGCAACAGTGATAGTGTAATTGATGTTGACTAATGTCTGTTCTTATGTCAAATACAAAACTTCTGCTTTCTCCTCTGCTATTGCACTGTAAGTAACAGCCCAGCTTGTAGCCAGCAGTGTAAAAATGTCCTTCCCTAGCTTATCTGCACTTCCTGGTGTTAGGTCTGTTCCCAGTCCTGCAGCGCTTATTACCCAGGGTGTGTCAGTACACCTGTCCAGCCACCAGTCCAGACCTGATAACTGGCTCTCAGTGCCAACAAAGGGATAAAATGGGCTTTTCTGATCTGCTGCCAGGACATGATGGCGGCGAGCATTACCACCAACATCAACTAGTTTTTCTCATACACCAAAATGTCATTTGCATGTTAATACCACAGAGGACCTGACAAACTGGTTTTAGCAACGAAACAAATTAGACAAGTCTCACTGGTACCATTCAGACATGGTCAGCTAATCATGTTCTGCTTTTTGGCAACTTTGCTACAAATTTTAGCGACTTTCTAGAACGCTTTATTGCCTAGTCTCAACTCCAGTGGCTTTTTAAGCATACATTAATAACTGCCCTGTACTCGCCATGTGGTTCTCCAGTTCACAGCTGCTGGTTAACTGAGATCAGAGAGGAGGTTCACTTAACTCACCACCAGTGTGTAAAGCCTGACAGTGAGTTTGCTTGAGCCAAGTTTCAAACATCCAGTCACTGATCACTGATGTTTCCCAATGACCAGTTACTGATCACCATTGTTCCCCAATTTTTACCAGTTTGTTTCAGGTATAGGCTTTTAGGTAATTAGTCATAAATAAACCTAGCTATATGGGTAAGAATGAATAAGTGGTGGCACTGCACTGTCACCCCTAAGAAATGCAGCCCTGAACAGACTCTCCTTCTCTCTTTGTAGATAGATCAACAATTTTTGATCCATAGATAGATAGTACTGATCATAAAGGAATGTTCATGATTAAAGCCCCACTGGGTCAGGCTTCTTCTTCTTATTTTTTGAAAAATTTCAAAACATAGTCACCTTCACTACAGAAAAAAAACACCATTTTCCCTTTAGTGTCTTTTACACTTGGTTAAAAACCATAACAGAATCTAAATGATAAAAACTGATCGTTCTTTTAATGTATAATTTTAGGGTCTTTGCAAGCCAAGGCCTCTTCCTGTTATGCATGCAACAAAACACACTATACTATCTAAACTATCAAATAGGAAGGTCATCTGCAAAACCATAGGAGGTTTCATTTCTGACAGCACATTAGTCATTGGTTAAACAGTGCACAGCTTCCTGCTATTATACTTTAACGTGTTTAATTTACTCAGTTCCTGTGTGATCACGATAAGACTTGTAAGTTAAGGTAGTACAGAGCTATTTAATCAGGAGCTTATTATATTACAGAAGAGCAGGTAACAATCCCTTTTCTTTACATAGATGCTTTTCCAGTTGTGTAATAATGTTTACTATCATTGTTTTATTGGTTTAGACTACAGTGAGATCTGGCAACACTTTTTTAGTGGGTGTTTAAGAAAGAGTTCAACTGTGAACATGATGTAGTATAACACATATATAGACATATATAGTATGTAGCACAAAAAAATTGCTAAAGAAATAAATAAGAAGAGGAATTGTACTTGTATTTGAAATTGTACTCGCATGTGAAAAGTAATTAATGAGCAATTTGATGTGCGATGTTCAATTCCTTTTTTTACTTGAAATATGATACTAAAGGAACAAGGAACCTAGTAAAACAGTACATTATAGGGTCTATTGTGAATGTTACTGTGTTTATTCTTAGTGACATTATTAAATAGATATCTAATCTATTCAATTTACTTATTTGTAGAGATAATTATTGGATCAGTGGACTAGGTGTTTTGTAATCGTTATGCCTAATATATTATACTATGCCTAATGATATAATAAATAATCTTAAATCTTAAAATCTTATAATGAAAAATCTTTATTTGCCCTTGGTTAATTATAGGGCATATATATATATATATATATATAAATTAAAATAATACAAATAAAATCTCTAACCATTCATGTCTTTATTAAGAACAACCCTAAAACCACATAGTGTGAGTGGATAAAATATGTGAACCTTTGAGTTAATTATCTAAAAAAAAATGCTAATTTGAGTCAGGTGTTAGCTTACCTGTCTAATTAAGAAAACACGTTTGAAGATGTGTAGTAGAGCTACTTTGACTCATAAAAAACACTCACAGTTTGCTCTGCACAAGAAGGATACTCGTATATGGGCTGTGCCCCACCAAAAAGAGCTTTCAGAGGATCTACGATTAAAAATTGTTGGTTTTCATAAAGCTAGAAAGGGTTACAAAGTGATTTTTAAAAACATTAGAAATTCACCAGTCTACAGTAAGACAAACTATCTACAAATGGAGACAATTTGGGACTGTGGCTACTTTGCCAAGCAGTTGGTGCCCAGTCAAAATGACCCCAAGAGCACAACGGAGACTCATCAATGAGGTAAAGAAACAACCTCGAGTGACAGCCAAAGGTTTGAAGACATCATTGGTACAGGCTAACATCTGTGTTAATGAGTCTACAGTCTGTAAAACCATAAACCATTAGGGTGTCTGTGGCAGGACACCATGAAGGAAGATGCTGCATACTAATAGGAACATTGTTGAAGTTTGAAAAAGAGCACACTGACATTCCACAGCAGTACTGGCAAAATGTTTTGTGGACAGATGAAACTAAGATTGAACTATTTGGAAAGAACACACAATGGTACATCTGGTGTAAAGAAGGCACAGTACTTCACCATGACAATATCATCCGAACTGTAAGGTCGATTTGGCTTGCTTTTGCTGCATCAGGGCCTGGCCAGCTTACAATCACTGAGGGGAAGATGAATTCCAAAAATTAAAGTGTATCAAAAACCAAAAACCTGTGTGTCAACCAGCTATTCATTTCAAGGGTTTACTTACTTTTTTCACTACCACTGTAAATGTTGAATGAGTGTAAACAATAAAACCTGCAAGTTCACTTTTTGCATTAATATTTTAGACACATTATATGTTTCAGTACATTTGACTTGGATGAGGATCAGATCATGTTTTATGAAAAAATTAATTCAGAAAACCATAACATTCCGAAAGGTTCACATACTTTTTCTTGCCACTGCACACACACACACACACACACACACACACACACACACACACACACACACCACACACATAGCTAGCTAACAACAGCAATTTAAAAAAAGATACAACAATACAGAACTGGTTTGTTTATTTGACACCATCATACAAATTGGCATTAATGCAAACTAAGTCATGGCATAGCTTGCTAAGTTAATTAACTACCTAGATAGCAAGATTATGCCCATATAGACATGCCAACACTTTACTCTAGATAAGAACAAGAGAAATCTGTCCAGTAGTGAGAAGTCATAAAAAAGGCAGACCAAGCCTCAACGTTAAATTATAAAAGCTGCTTACTACGTCTTCATCAATATCTAGTATACTAAATGATGAGGTAGTGTTGGGGGACTATTCATGTGTAGCAAGGCTATACACTGCAGAGTGTGCTGAGCTATATTATATGGGACATTAACTTTCTCTGAATTAGTATAAAGTGTGCAAGCGAGCTGAACAAAATAATAAAAATGTTTCAGTTATAGCCATGATTACAGATCTAAATGATGGATATTTCTGCTTTCCTGAAACTTGGACACATCCCTACTATCCCTACTGAAACTACAGCTATGCTTTAATCAGATAACATCAAGTTCATGAATATTCCT
>JAOVVF010000019.1:18161974-18175098 GCA_028565595.1 Duopalatinus emarginatus
AATAATATTGTTATTGTTTTGTGGTCTCTATTAACAGGACAACAGATCAGAGTTACAAGCCATTCGGGCCCGTTTCCAGACTGCAGGTGCCTCGTTGGAAGGAAGTGCTGCAACACGTCCAAAACCTGCTGTCCACCCAACCCTATCAGGTCCAATGGTGCCATCCAAAAAACATGCCCTGGAGCTCAGCCTCTCAGGCGGTGCTGCTGCTTCTAACTCAAACCTTAAACCTAGCAACATGAAGACTTCGTTCTCCAAAGACAGTGCTTCAGATTCGGGGGAGTCTCTAAAACCTAAAGCCCTTGCCAGCAGGTTTGAGAATGCAATTGCAAATGAGGATAGCAAGCCCCCTTTTGGTAAACCCTTGAAACCAAAACCACCAGATTTGAGCCAGAATGGTGAACCAAAGCCAAAGGTACCATTACAGAAGCCGCTGATAACAGATGCCAGGAACACATTCCCTAAGCCACCACCTGTAATAGCGAAAAATTTCCAGAAAGCTCCAAACCTGAGCCCCAAACCTGAGAACAATGAAAACACTGTGAACACCACCGCTACCACTCCAAAAATGCCTATAACTAACAAACCAAGGAGTGCACTAAACATGCTTCGGCAGCAGCCAGAAGACAATAAGGAGGAAGATAATACGACACCAGTCTCACGCTCAAATGCACAGCAATCTAGCTTCCGTGCTGCCCAAAATCTCTTTAGCAAAGCAGACGAACCAGCAAAGGATGAGTCCAAACCGCAAAGCTCGAAAGAATCGCAAGGGCCAGCACCTTTCGTCCCACGAAAAAAACCTAGCTACAAGGCCAAACCCACTGGACCCAACACACAGACAGTGAAAGATGATCCCTCAGCCCCAAAAAGAAACCCGTTACCAAACATTCTAGCTATCGGCAGTGCGCCAAGCAAACCTAACAGACCACCCAAAGTCAACCTTGAGAAGTTCAAGAAGGGCACAGAGTCTCCAGCTGAGGGTGAGTGTGCAATTTTCTTGTCATTTGTCTGAAGGGTTAAATTAATGTCTATCTCATGAAGTGATCTTTCATAAGCAAGACATAGTAAGATTTTTCTACAATCAAATATTCCTGCTGCTAGATATACTGTGACTAACAAAAAGCAGCATCAGGCCAGAGGACAGAATAGTATTCAGTGGACAGAATAGTTTCTGTTGTCAACTTCCTGTTTGTCCTTTAACATAGGACTGTGCATCACATGGTATTGTGCTATATCCTCTAACGTTCACAGCTTCTCAATGTGAGATCACCCAGAATGTTCTGTGGTTCAATATCTATCGCTTAGTCTATTTAGAGCCTATCTTCATCAGCTTGACACAGGCAGATCGTATTTATCAAGTAAACTTTCACAAGTTGGTCTGCAGTCATAATACAGTCAAACATTCTGAATTATTACTTACTAGTGTAGGCGACACTAAATTGTTAAAACATTGTTAAAAATAGCTCTGTGCTCACTACATAAACATTTAAGTTCCTTTTTTTGTTTTATTGTCAGCTGAAGTACAAAAACTGGGAAGCATAAAACAGGAACAATGTTGAGAGATCGCTTTCATTTTTAGACTTTGGGTATAGTGTTCAGTGCAAATAGTACTGTAACAGAGTTGAGTAGTTTGTTGTTGCCATTGTTAGCAGATTCAGCTGTACTGTCAACACACTTTACACCCTTGTTCTGTTAGGCTGCTACAGGACAACTTACACAAGCACAAATAAATTATTTTGGCAATGAGATTACAAAATCTTACAAAAAAAAAAAAAAAAAAACACCTGGCCATTTCATACCTTTTGTATCTGGATTTTTTCCTGATAAGATTTTTTTTATGCATAAATATCTTATGTATAAACATATATTTATGACAGAAATTCAACTGCTATTTATATAAACAGTTGTGTTAATATCCAAAGGTCCATAATAGAAATGTTTAACCTTAAATCCCTAAAGTCTTCCATAAAATGATCTGAATCCAGTAAGACAGTCATTGTATTTAATTGTTACTATGCCATTGACGCAATCAATAATAAGGATCTTGCTCATGGTATAATATTAATGACTATCCTCGCATAGTACAATAGGTTATACTGTAAATAATTTAAGTGTTTATTTACAGACAATTAAGGAGCTCAAAGTCCAATCCAGTCATCTAATATTACTGAAACTAGCTGATCTCAACAATATTACAAGTTAAAAAACACTTCAACAACAACAACAACAAAAAAATGTTAATCATTTGATTTAGGTTAAGGTTCAAAGTACAAAGCTTTAGAACATTCTAAGAATATTATATTATATATCATATAAAATATATATTTATGTGCTCATGTCTATTTAGGTCTTACTATTATTAAATGTTACTAATTCAAAGGTTGGACTTCATAGCCTGTAGATTTGCATTGACCAAAGCCTCAGAAATATGCATATATCATATATTCTTGCATTAACACACATTTAAACACTCTTATCCATTTAATGTGAAGACCGTTATTCAATCATGGAAACATGTGGCACTGACTTCCCCAAAAGATGGCACCACAACAATGCCATGGCTAAACTTGTGTTAGATGTGAACAATAACTGAAGCTCCTGACCTGGATCTGCAAGATTTAAGCAATGTGTTTCTGCTACATGTTTGAATAATTAAATAACTGCATAAATGTATTTTTAATAGTTAAATTGACAGTTAGTGTAATAACATTTTCAAAAAACTACATAAATAGTTACTTTACAAATTAGTCTTTTTATGTTTACAGTTGACACTAATCCAAAAATATTCTATTGAACATCTCCTCAATTTACAACAGTATATAACCAAGGGTAATATTAGCTGCCTAGCTAACTTGTCCAAATTCCGTAGCGGTTCCATTAGTTAGCTTAGATCGTTAGCTAGCTAGCGCATGTTAATTTATAGTTTCTAACTACAGTATACAACTATCTGGCAAAGATGCTCATTACACATTATTGTAAACATTATCTATCGGCTGTAGCACAATTGTTTTAAGATAACAAATTCTGCTTTGGCTCAATACAGAGTTCCCATACAGTGTATACCTAGCTAGCTACTCCAGCTTACTGAGCTAGCTGTCACTGTAATTAAAAAGTATAATGTAGTAATTTTGTAATTTATTTTTCAGATTTATCATTTATTTATTTTAGAAAAACATAAAGTTAGTATGATTAAATTATAATTAAAAAGTAAACTCGAAGCAAACTGTGTTTTAAATTACCATAATGGGGAGTACATGTATTTTTCTTTTTTATTTTCCATGTCTGCATTTGCATGTTACTGTTATTTATATCATAGGCTGAAGTATTATAGTCATATCAAAATCAAAGTAGTCTAGTCTAGTCTGGTAGTCAAAGTAGTCAATGACCAAATGTAAAGTGACAGCTGCTGTAACGTCTGATAAGATTTTAAAAAGTAGGCTATGTTTTGGGGACAGGTGGCTCAGTAGGTTAGGACTCTAGTAGTGCTGAGCCTAATAGGAGGGCTGTGTCAAGAAAGACAACTGGTGTAAAACCTGTGCTGGGTTAAAAATGCAAACCAGAGCCACTCTGTTGGCAGTGCCAACAATGGGAGAGGCTAAAGAGAAAAATAGTAGGCTACATTCTGCAGCCACTTTATCATGAAGTCAATGTCACAACTTTAGGTAAAAAAGATAAATCAATAAAACCCTCCAAAGGTGCTGAGTTTCCAACCTAGTCAGTCGGTGAAATGATTTATTTGGGCTGTTTAAAATGTCTTCACTCCATAGTTTTATGTGTTAAGTATCAGGATTACATATGGATGCAGTTTATGTGCATATGACTAAAGGTCTAAAAGCATTTTTATAATAAATGTAAAAATCTGATGGCAGTAACCACTTTAAGAGGTCTGAAATGCCTGTTATCCAGGTTATATCAGTGTAAGTGCATCTGTGTCTCTAAGCCACATGGCAACCCAAACCCTGCCAGCAAGTAACACACATACTACACGAGTGGTGAAGCCTGTAAAATGTTTCGAACCAACACACAAAATAATACTTCTTATACATCAACCATCAAATTCATGAAGCAACCAAAAACATGGAACAAAACTGGAAGTAACGTGAATGTAATAAGGTTGGGTAACACTTTAAATTACAGCCCACAAGTAAGTACAGGGTAAGAAGGGTGTAAGATACCATAAGTAAAGGGGATAATACTAGAAATACGTGGTTATTACTGGGTATCTTACGGTTATTACTGGGTATATTACAATTATTTCTCACAAACACACATAACTACGTTCCAAATCAATTGTACTGCTAAGCATAATTATATTATTATATTCAATTACAAAGTTGAATTAAAAGTATGACAGTTTATGCAAGTGACTGACCATAATAATCTTCAGCACATACTTTGTAGATATTTTATACTGTTTAGCCTGTATGTACCGAGGCATTATATGTACACAGCTGACTCATGATGAAATGTTTCTCCTGTGCTCACATGGGTACAGCAGGGAATTTGCGTTGTTGTCTTCCCTACGTTCCTGTTTCCTCAGCTCATCAGAAAAGAACAGGTAGTAACGTACCTGTAAGATACCCAGTAATAACCATAAGATACCCGGTAATAACCACATATTTCTAGTATCATCC
Source organism: Duopalatinus emarginatus (assembly GCA_028565595.1). Classification (NCBI taxonomy): domain Eukaryota; kingdom Metazoa; phylum Chordata; class Actinopteri; order Siluriformes; family Pimelodidae; genus Duopalatinus; species Duopalatinus emarginatus. The sequence goes on from JAOVVF010000019.1 coordinate 18,166,609, forward strand.
TCTTTACTTACGGTATCTTACGCCGCACTTACTCTGTACTTACCCAGTAATATGTGGGCTGTAATTTAAAGTGTTACCTAAGGTTGTTATGTGAGATTTCAGTCTGTGGCTCAGATACAGCCCTAATACAAAATTTGAACAACCTGACTGCTAGTTTTTACTTTCTATAACAGGGTGTAATATTGCTACGACACTGCATATTTAAATAAAATGTTTTATTTAATACTGATTTTAGACAATATGTAGTGGTCCAATAGAAATATGGCAGTTCTAAGAGAGCTTTTTTTGTTTTTAAGGACCTGAAATAAAGAAGGGAGGTCCCCCTCTTCCTCCTCCTCCTCCAGCATCACACCCCAGCAGCCAGGCAGCTCCAACTTTGCCTCCGAGACCTCCAGGACCCATGTCAGTACCATCCCAATATTTGATGCTGAATTTTGTGTTATTTAGCTAAATTGAATTATTGTACGTTTCTGATGCAGAATACAGCAAGAGGAGGAGTATGATGATGTTGGTGACCTGAATGACTCATCATTTGGTGAGCTAACAGAGGGCAGCTGTCATTAATTTAAGCTTAATTAAGTACACATTTTAGCATTAATCTGATTATGTATGTGTTTAGTATTTACTTGAATCGTGATGTCACCCCATAAAAACGTGATGTCACCCCAACTGTAACTGATTTCCCTGTATTACATGACTGACAAAGCCTGATCAAACTTAACAGCAGCACTACAGAAAGACATGTTTATTTAATAAAAGTGTATACATGTTATCATATTGTCACATTAAAAAGCCACAAATTATTTTTCATTTCATTAGACACCCTGATACAGTTTGGCACAAACTTTGGCCATATATAAGAACCAGTTATTTTAATCTAACATTTATTCTGCACATTTTGTCTTTGCAGGAAACTCAAGCAGACGAGACGAGGTAAAGGAACCTGATACTAATATAATACACAGCATAATGATTGGGCATCTCTCTCATCTGTACAGCTGATGTTCATAAATTGATTATTTGACCACCACAGACGTTTTCCTTATTATAGCTTGATCCAATATCAGTTATACCAAAGCACTGCTGAATTCTCCATTCTGATTAGTCAGTTGGGACTAGTATGGTTGGTGTTTTTTAACATTGAAGCCTAATAAACAGATGTCTTTGGGACAGCAGAGAGACTGAACAAGTGGCTGCTGTATAAATTTGTCAGTGACAGTTGGTCTTCACTTACTTTCATCTGCACAGGGAAGTGGAAGTGACGGGGAGACGTATGAGGAACTTGACGGATGGTAAGCTTTTTCCCCTGACCGCATGTAGTTCTGTTTCTGCTAGTGACATGCAGATGCTGACTAGCTTAGCATGTTGGTTTCACTGCCCTTATAGCACAAATGTGTCTGGAATAATACGCACAATGCACATTTTAACCACAGTCCAGAACTTCACATCTGTGCTTGGTGCTGGTAATTTTTAGGTCTGCACCCGAGGTAAAGGAGCAAGAAAAGAAACGAGAAAAGGAAGAGAAAAAGAAAGCAGAGCAAGAAAAGAAAGACCAGAAGGAACGTGAAAAAAAAGAACAGGAGGCCAGGAAGAAATTCAAAGTAAGTCCACATCAGTCATCAGAATATTATTCAATATATACACACTGAAGTGCCAGAAAGGTATCCATATATATATAAGTGACCATTAGATTCAAGGTTTTGTAATGTTTTCTGCAGCTGTCTGGACCCATCAAAGTCATCCATAAAGTAAAAGCAAGAGTGGACTGTAAAGGTGGCAGAAATGACATCAGCTTTAAACAGGGTGACTCTATTGACGTCCTCCGGATTACAGATAACCCTGAGGGGCGATGGCTGGCCAGGACTCAAGACGGGTCCTGTGAGTGTCAAAAATATTTTGATACCCATCATACTTATCGTGCATCGCTCATGTCTCTCTAAGCTTGTCACATCAGAATTTTTTCCTAATTATAGCTTGATCGATAGTGAAGTTAGTGAAGTTAACAACTCGGTTATAACACAGTACAGTACACAGTATGTGTAAGGCAGAGCACAGGTTTATAGTAATGTGCTCTATAGCAACAGCTCAATTGTATAGTGGATGCTCCACGTTTAAGCCTAATAAACAGATGTATTTGGGACAGAGGTGACAGAGGACTCACTACTAAGCTGAAAAAGAGAGGAATAGAGAGCAATATACCATATTTATACAGGGTGAGTCAAAAGTCACAGGACACATGACCAATATTCCCATGATCCAATATTTAGATATGTCATTTTCCCTTTTGTTTCTGAAATAAAAAAACATGTCCTGACTTTTGACTTACTCTGTACATACGTGTGTGTGTGTGTGTGTGTGTGTGTGTGTGTGTGTGTGTGTGTGTGTCTGTAAAATGGTATAGACCAGACGTTTGTTCTCTGCTAAAGATGTTGATGTTTTCCGTTTCAGATGGATATGTAAAGACCGAGTCTGTCCAGATCGACTTTGATTCTTTAAAAAATCAGAGCAGATCTCTGCCCGACAATGATGGAGACGTGTACGATGATGTGGGCTCTCAGGAAGACAGTAGGTACTGTGTCAACACTCTGTCCTAATCTGCCAAACAAAACTCAGCTCCAGACGAGACAATGAAATGATGGCTATTTGTTCATGTAGTTTAGTTCATTAATATGGTTACATTTCATTTCAGGAGCAACAGTGGTCCAGGGGGTGAGTCTAATATGGCTTGTTCAGTATCATCTAAATTGTGGTATCTAATTAAATATATAGCCACATTATAGTAGGATATGTTTCAGGTCCAGCATTTGCTTCTTTATTTCTGCACTTCAGCTACAAAATGAAGGGAACTAATTCTAGATATCTCACCAGAAACCACATCCAGTTCCGGTTTGCTAATGTGGTTTAGGACACCGTGGGACTGAATTCGAATCATGCTTTAAATGCTTTAAATATAAAAGCTGTGTGTGTGTATGTGTATATATGTATATATATATATATATATATATATATGTGTGTGTGTGTGTGTGTGTGTGTGTGTGTGTGTGTGTGTGTGTATGCATGTGTGTGTGTGTGTGTGTGTGTGTGAGTAAAATAGAAAAGGAAAAGGTTTTGGCCTGTGTTATGTTTAATTTGACTACAAAGACTCAGGCTTTAATTGAATTTGTGCGGAACACCACAGTGCTGTACTACTTTAATTAAATGCAATCATAATGTACTTTGTTTTTTTTTAAATCCTGTGGCTGTGAAATTAGGCAGACAATCTGTGCTATTCACAGAAACCTGTGAAACATAAATGAACCTCTCAGACAGTTATGGAATGGGAAATGTAATGGACAAGAAGAACTAAATGAAGGAGAGATGGCACGGATGAAAGAAAAAGAGAGCAGGACTCAGCATTATATTGCCTAGAAAATTGGCAGAGACAAACCTTTTCATACAGTCCATAAAGACACTTATAGAAATCAGATACACTAGAATGCCAGATTTAAATCCAAAGAAAACAACATGATATGTAATGTGCCTCAGTTAAAGAGGGGGAAAAGGCCTGGATACTGATAAACAGTAAGTGATGGAATAAATTAATGATGTAACCCTCTACGGCACACATTTTGATGTTATGTGTCCAAAAAGATTTCATCAAATCAATCTTCCTCGTATCATTTACCACCACTAATATATTTTAAATGTGTTTTATCTCATTCCACATCATAACCCCTTTTTTAGCATTGCATATATTTTTTGTAATGCAATAGAAGATATTTAAAAGCCTTTGTCCAAACCTAAGGTGGCTAATGTCTTGTGAAGTAAATTATTAAATTATTATTATTAATATTTGTATGGTAGTGTAGTGGGTATCACTTTTTTGGGTATCACTATTACCTCACAGCAAGAAGGGCATTGGGTTGATTTCCCAGAAAGAAGGCTGAATACCTTACGTGTGAAGTTTGCATGTTCTTCCAGTGTCTGCATGGATCTCTCATACAGTTAAAACATGCAGTGAAGTGAGTTACAGACTAAATTCCTTGTATATGTGGGTGTGTTGGATGTCCGCCTGTGATGGAGTGATAACCTGTCCCAGGTGTTTCTCTTAGATAATACAGCTTAGATAATATTTAAATGAATGCATTATTAATTTTGCATTATAACTAGACAGTTAAAGACTGTTACCTGTGTTCTTTATTATTATTATACAGGTTTTTGTTTAGTTTTTACATCTTTAATAATATTATAGGAAGCAGCGATTCCAAGTTTTGTCTGAAGTGCCAGGAAAATCTGGTAAAGACTGTAAAAAAAAGACCCTGGTATGTTTACAAACATCTTTAACAGGTGAACAATATGTGTGACTCTTTTCTGATGAGTTACACCCGTTTATCTCCTGCATTCATTTTGATGGGTTTGGCCTCTTCCAATAGGACAATGCGACACAACACAGGTCTAAAGACACCAAATGGTTTGAGGAAGACTTATGGGTTTTTACCATTCCCACCTAAGTTCAAAAACATCTGGGATGCCATGAAATCTGCTGTGGAAGACAGAAATCCTACACTGTAGAATAGAATCAAATTGTGGACCATTTGGCAGGAAGTACAGTGTTCATTGCCTGCAGAACAATTCTGTATGCTCCATGCCCTGTGGGTGATCTACCAAGTATTAGACCAATCTTCACTAAAATAATGTGGAAATGGGTTTGTTTATGTTAAATATAAATGTGTGTTTGAGGTGTTTCCTAGCTTTATTCTGTATGTAATTTCACTTAGATTTGTCTGCACAACACTAGAACTTGCTATTCTCCTTTCTTGTGACTCATCACCAATGATTCTTATGTGCAGTGCCAGTGGGAATCATGGCTCATAACTGTAGTGGTTAGGGAATTGGTCTCGTGACCGGAAGGTCACGGGTTTGATCCCCACCCAGGGCAAGGCACGACTGAGGTGCCCTTGAGCAAGGCACCTAACTCCCCTGACTGCTCCTCGGGCGCCGTGGTTTGGGGCTGCCCCCCGCTCCGGGCAAGTGTGTTCACTGCCCCCTAGTGTTCACTGGTGTGTGTGTTTCACTACACGGATGGGTTAAATACGGAGGTTACATTCCTTCTGTGTGCAAACACAGTAAGGCACAATAGTTCACTTTCTTTTCATTTAGTGCTAGGTCTTTTTTCTCTTCCTGTTAAAGACTTTCAACTACTAGTGTATCCTCTCTTCTTGTACAACTCTTGGTGTTGTTGCTGGTTAACAGGCACACAGCCTCAAATGCCTTTTTGTCCTTGTTCCATTCCAGTCAGAAATTAAATAAAATCATTCCTTTTTTTGTTCTTATAGAACAAAATGAGTGGGTCAGTCCATCCCAAATGACAACTGGTCAAAGGATTTGAAGAACCACTTTCTTTGGCTTTGTCCCGTGTCTCAACTTGTGTTACTGGATGTTTTTTTTTTTATTGAGCTACTTGCCTGGATGTTTACTTGCTGCTTTCTTGTGAATAAGGTCAGCATTTGACATCATTTTGATGACTAGTTTGGTGCTGCAACTCTTTCCCTGACTGTTGGTTACTTTGATACATGAGAGTTTCTGCTTCTGAAAGACAGCAACATTTTACCAATTGACCCTATATAGAACCATTACAGGTTTTTTTAAGGATTCTAAATGTAAATTGTTTTTCTCACTGTGTGTATATCAACAAGCAGCTTTTCCTTTATATATGTCAATATTTTGAAGTATTGTCAAAATTGAATTCCTAAACGTGGTCTTGGAGTACTTCCTGCCCTGCACATTTAGTGTTTTCCTATTCAGAATGGCCTGTTAATTAGCTGATTTGGTCAAGTAAATGTGTCTCCTAAGCAGTTTAATGATATTGGCAGCTCTCCCTTCCAATACAGTGTCACAATGGTAAACAAGTCTTATCACTTAACTGATATATGTCAGCTCTTTCATTCCTTTTAAGGAAAAAAAATTCTGGAATTACTGTCAGATTAAACCAATCAAATCTACAATGAATTTACAAAATGAATTATAAAGCAGGCTCAAAATGACCTACAAATCTAGCTATTTTGTGAGAGAATAAATAGTAGTGTCAGTTGTTAAAGCATATGGGACAGTTTAAATGAGAATAATCTGCTAAAAATAGTTGTGGTTAAAATTCCTTCCATAACTCAACACCATTGGCAATGCTGCTGTGGTGCTCTGGCACACGTTCTGTCATGTCCTTTGAATGATGCTTCACTTCTGCCATGCTGCTCAAATTATTCTTGCTACATACAAGGCAAAGAAAACACTACATGTCATTCTAATTTCTGCTGCTAGTGAAAGACTGACTTCTGACTTCTAATACCCTCTAGATTATTAGAATGTTCAAGAATTGTCCATTAAAGACATCAGGAAAATTGCACCTATGGTACAATTTGAAACTCTTATTTTAAGGTATAACAGTACTGTTTTGAGGTACACAGCTTACTCTTAGAGGGCTAATGTTTGTTGACAATGTATAAAAGGATTAATAAAATGCTTTATATATAATCACTTTTCCATCTACAATATGGAATTTATATTAGAGAGGACATTTAGACAATCTGGGTGAGGTGGCAGGACATTGACTTCTGTCCCATCCAGGGTATAAACCTACCCTATTCCCATTGTTTCTGGGATAGGCTTTACATCCCAGACCAGGGAAAAAGTAATTACTGTATAAGGATTTGAACGGTTTTGGCCAGAAATTAGATGACTGGGTCAAAGCATCTCCATAATGGCAGGTCTTGTGAAATAGTCCCAGTACGCAGTGTTTAATACCTACCAAAAGTGGTCCAAGGAAAGACAACCGGTGAACCGTCAACTGGGTCATGGATGCCCGAGGCTCACCGATGTGTGTCTGAGGGGTGAAAGCTAACCCAACTGGTATGACCCAAAAGAATATCCACAGAAGGATCTGTTGCTAATGGTTGAGAAGTCAGAACTATTTTGTCAGCTGTTTAGACAGGTGGTTTTAATGTCTATATGTGTATAGCTAAGCCAAGTTTCTGCATTTATAAATAGCTTTTTATTACACAACCTACCTTTTAAATCAAAAACCATGGAAACCATTGCTCTATCTAATGAACATGTTAATCAAGAAACTGCAGATTGAGAAATAAAGTGCATCAGCAGTAAGTTCTATATCAATTAATATGACGTTATAACAGGTCTGCTCTTTTAACATCAGAATATCAGAATTGCAGATATAAGAATAGTACAATTAAATAAGATCACGATGTTTTACACTGTCTGTAGACAAGAGTGGAAAGTACTGTGGAGATGTTTGCAGGTTGATTTAAAATAACAGTGCTTTTACATTTACAGTGGCATGAATTCAAAAGAATGAAACCATAACGTAAAGATACCAGCAGCAAAAATGAGAAAACCAGGAACAAGGAAGAACAAAAAAAAATTAGATGAACATGTGAGGTTAATCAGTATGTCAGTGAGCAGGGTTACTGTGAAATATGTATGGTTGCTAGCTGAGGATTCTGGGAGATGGAGTTTCTGACTTTTAAATTAACTTTTTTGACATTTAATTAAGTCATACCAACTTCACAGCAGTGTCACAAAGCAGGCTTAAAAAGCATGTGTGGATAATTTCTACTAATTCGGTTGATGGTTGTAAGATTTCATGAACTAATAATCCAGTCATCTCTCTTGCCAAGTTTTGGAACAAAAACAATTACAAAAAGATGCCAAATTTGAATGAAGGCTGGATCCACCAAATAATAAATTGTAAATTAGTATGTTTAGAGAAAACTAGACCCCTAATGAGCAAGGTGACAAAGGCAAGGAAAAATAAACATTATGAAGAAACCATGATTAAAAAAAAAAACCTCAAAAAGCAAACCTGACATTCTCTGGACAACATTAGTTAGAGGTTAAAGGTTAAAAATGTTGTCAGTAGGTTAAAAATGTTGTCAGTAGGTTAAAAACAAGTATACACTATGTGCACAATTATTAGGCAAGTGAGTATTTTGACCATATTATCATTCTTAGGCATAGGCATAGGCATATTCTTAACTCCAAGCTGGATAAGCATGAATGCTTAATGGATTTATGCAGAGCAGGTGATGTGCATCTGTGTGATGAGGGAGGGTGTGGCCTATATTAAGGTGTGCACAATTATTAGGCAGCTTTTTTCTTTAGGCAAAATGGGCCAAAAAAGAGACACTGAAAAGTCTTTCAGAGGGATGCAACACTCTTGAAATTGCTAAGATATTGGGGCGTGATCACAGAACCATCGAACGGTTTGTTGCAAACAGTCAACAGGGTCGCAAGAAACGTGTTGAGAAAAAAAGATGCAAAGTAACTGCCAAGGATTTGAGAAGAATCAAGCATGAATATACCAGGAATTATCTGCCATTATCTTCCAGTTCTGTCATATTCCAGAACTGCGACCTACCTGGAATACCAAGAAGTACAAGATGTTCAGTGCTCAGAGACATGGCCAAGGTAAGGAAGGCTGAAACCCGACCACCACTGAAC
>JAOVVF010000019.1:18175198-18185596 GCA_028565595.1 Duopalatinus emarginatus
ATATATATATATATATATATATATGTGTGTGTGTGTGTGTGTGTGTGTGTGTGTGTGTGTGTGTGTGTGTGTGTGTAGCATGCTTAACACTGCCCTCTGCTGTTCTCAGTTGTTCTGCCTCCACCACCAGAAGGACCTGATGATATATATGATGATCTGGACGATTCCAGTCTTAACGTCAGGTGAGTGCACTGAGATATTCACATGTTTAGGGCTGTCAGATACATTTAAAAGCTAGAACTGAATCTCAGTTTAGTATTCAGCATTGTGTTTGAATGTAAATTAGATATAGTGTCATGTGCGTACTACCACCAGACAAGCAAACATTCACACAGAAGAGGAGAACTGGCAGTTTATTTAATGACGTATTAATGGCTTTTGCATAGGGTTTTCAGGTCCTCACAGGGGAGTTTGATTTTAATTATTTTGTAAGGAATGACACATGACAGACCATGAGGTTACCTAAAATAATCCACACTTGGGTGGTGTGTCGCAGCACACGGAAAATACTACTACTACTATTACTAATAATAATAATAATAATAATAATAATAAGAAGAAGAAGATTATTATTATTATTATTATTATTATTATTAATATTATTATTATTATTATTAAGTCAGTTGGCTAAAGGTATAATGCACAGATACTAAGTAACACAAGGTCAGAAACAGGCAGCAGGTCAGGAAAGTTGCAAACAGGATTTCAGAGGCTACACTAGAATCAAAATCTTAAAAAAGGCATCAGAAAACTGTGAATACAGACTTACTAAAGGGCTTAGTACAGGCTCACACAAACAAGCGAATACTTTGCAAAAGAGAATACACAAAGAGCAGAGTTCCAATAGCAAACTGAAACAGGGTGAACATAATCTAGAATATAAAACAGGTAGGAAAAACACAACTAAAGCCTCATCGTTGTGGATTTGGGAAATCAAGGTTTTCAACTGAAGTCCTTACAGTTGATATACTTCAGATTATGCGGTTATAAGTATAACTAGTATAAATTAGCCATTTTAATTTTAATTATAAAATAATTGGGCAATTTGAAGATGAAAAAAATCTGGCATCTCAAATATTAGAATTTTTATTTAATTTATATTTATTTTTATTTAATTAATATTACTTAATATTAGTATTTTTTTTAAATATGTACGTTTAGAAATTTAAGTAGTGACATTAGCTTTAACAACCATTTGCCTTTTAGAGCAATCACTAGGTCCTGTATGTGTTGAATGTACATCATAATACAATCATTCATGTCATGTCCCTGCAATCAGCAGCCCGGAGCCCAGGTCTGTCTACAAAGCACGCAGCTTCATTCGGATGCTAAAGACTCCCACTGACTGGAGAAAAAGCCCTGTCCACACTAACGTGTAATTTCTCTATTAGTAAGATGGAGCCAGACAATGTTCTTTTTTAAAATCATAACCCCTCAATTATTTTACTAGTACTTTAATCATTGTGATGATTCTCAAGAGGCTTGAACAACTTCACGCTGAATCCACATCAAATCACAAAACTCTAATCTGCACAGAAATGACTCTTTAACCCTTTCTTTAACCCCTCACTTTCTTACTGACCATGAGTTTCTGCATCATGTCTTGTTGCCTTTTTTCCCTCTCTGATCAGAATATTTTATGTTGATTATAAATGAAACGTCTACAGATCAAAAGACCTGAGTGCACTACCAACAATTACATATAAAATATGTTTTATTTTGTCCAGCCACATTTAAGACTCTGTTACTGTGAAAAACAGTAGTCTGTGTCAATATTATTAAAAGCAAAAGGGACAGGGTGTTGTAATGATGTTACTGTTACCACCCTGATGAATATTTGCCTATAACAGCACATTCTGGAGTGTTTTATTCCTCTTATACCACTTGTGTTGTATTTTTTACCTGTATACTGTTACATCCACTTTTGTGGAATGTCAATGAATCAAGTTAGTGCTAATGCAGGAGTGTACAGATACTCACTGACACACAGGGAGACACAAGAGCAAGGCAAACAGAGTTCAATATGTGATCCAAAAATCAAGAAACAGGTCTAAAAATTAACACACAGGTCTACATACAGGAATAAAAAAACAGAAACGTTACAGGATCAAAAACCAGACGACAGGAAGAAAACAAAGGCTTGGTACAGACTCACAAGGACTCCAGATACTTCACATTGAACCAAAGAAACAACAGAGGGGCAGGGTAACTAAAAACAAGTGAACATAATGAACGCAACACAACCTAAAGTTCAGGAGACTGAGAAAGGGTGAGATGTAGAGTACTGAAGGAAGACATCTGATCCTGTTAGTGGGTGAAACAGTTACCTGTTATACATTCTAGCAGCTTTAAACAGCTAAATGACCTCTGTTTACAATGCACTGACACTGGAGACTCCTTCCATTAGGAGTTAAATTAAACATATCTTACATAATCCTCACCATGTAAATAAATCAAATTGTAAACTGGTTTAAAGTCTGATGTGTCATTCAATAATACATTTTAGATCATATTGCTGTGGTATAAGCAGAATATAACACTTCTGAATAAAATCCATAAGGCCGTATTTTATATTAAATCGTTCTACACTTCAGGTGATCCAATTCAGTGTTGTGTGTGTGTGTGTGTGTGTGTGTGTGTGTGTGTGTGTGTGTGTGTAATTGTTTTAAATGAAAATCTTAAAGTGCACTCAGACTTTTGAACCTGGCTATATCTTGCTCTTAGTGTAGTCATAAATTAAATGTTTGTATATTTTTAGGGTTCCTCCTCCACCACAGTTCAGTCCAGAGGATACCCCAGGTAAAAGAAATGGTTAAACCACTCATACAGACCACAATCACACAGCACAGCTGTCTACCTGTAAAACATCCCATTTATAATTCACAACTGAAACATGAAACATGAAACATGTAACATTAACATTTTTATATTAAAGCTGCTTAAAAGTTGTTGAGCCTTAGCAAAGTCATTAGACACCACGGTCCAGTGCCTGACAGGCTCTGTTTTTTATGATGCATTTATTACATTTACAGTATTTGGCACACTCCCTTATTCAGTGTGACTTATATTTATACTTCTGGGAGTCCAATGGTTAGGAGCCTTGCTCAAGGGCCCAGTAGTGGTAGCTTACTGGTGGTGGGATTTGAACTCATGGCCTTCTGACCAGGAGTCCAGCATCTTACTGTCTGTTGGTTGGTGTGGTACAATGGTAACATCATTGGCTCCCATGTGAGAGGTTCAATTCCTGGTCTGGGGAACCAGTCTGTGCTACACTAATAAGGGTCCTTGGGCAAGACCTCTAACACTACATTGGCCTACCTGTAATACGAGTAACCTAGTAAGTTGCTCTGAATAAAAGTGTCTGACAAATGCTATAAATGTAAATCTTAACCACTACCCTCCAATAGCACTTGTATGTTGTGCTCATGCTATTAGTACTGAATATTATATTATTATATTATCACGATGAACTGATAAGATGCATAAAGCCATAACATGGACATATAGCAATACTTTCACACTAATGAATGTTTGGTAATTAAGGTAATGGTCTAGGTATAGATAAGCTATAGCTGCTGCACTGTGGTCCATATGACATGCCATTTGTCTTTCGCTGCTGATGCTCAAACACAATATAGTTCAATATAATGTTAATTAACAGAACATTAGCAAAAAGCTGGTCAAAGAGGGTGATTAGGACACCTTGTCATGGTGATGGGAAAACTAAATTTAAAATGAAGAGAAAACGTCTAGGAGTGTAGAAAAAAATTGTAGTGATGAAGATGTCATGCTTAATATGGCCCAACAACTGATGTTTTAAAGGATAAGACGGATAGAGAACAAAATAAGTAACATCATTACTTAACGTGGGAATTAATGTGTGTGTTTCATCTTCAGGAGGTGAGGAAATTTATGATGACGTGGACACACCGCAGCCTCCCAGCAGGTACACTGTCACACACTATGACAACCCCCATGTACAACATTTACACAGCTTTAGACAAGCTCCCACATTGACGATTATTTTTCAGCCTGCCTCCTTCTAAACCGAAGCCGGGGAAACCTGAAGCTAAGATAGATGACCCGAAAAAGCAGAAGAAATTTGAAAAAGAGGAGAAGGATTTCAGGAAGAAGTTCAAGGTATGGTGTTTAAAAACACCAAAACATCAGATTACATTGATAATCATGCTGCAGTCAGTTGTTCAGTACTTGCCACATATATCATCACACTCAGGCAGCCTACCTCCAGCACAGTCCTTTAAAAACATCAGGTCAATTAGCTGACACGATTCTGCCCGACCAGTCCTGTGGTGCAGGTTACTTCACTTCCCCTCATGCAATTTTACTTCCTACCTGCATTTATGGCGATGAGACGTTAGTTCATGTTCACACATACGCTATAAACGGTCATTTCCTCACAAGCCTCTCTTGTTTTCTCTTGTGAAGTTAAATAGACAGCAAAACCACAGAGCATACAGATAGACACGCTACAGACAAAACCTGTGCAGCAAAACCACCTCAATCCTCTGTCCTGCTACAACATACTGACAGTGAATACACATCTTGAATAAGTGATACCATATCGAAATATAGACATGGGTTTTTTAACATAGGTTGGGGCTATGGTAAGGGCTAGCGGTTGTTAGTGTTGTCGCCTCACAGCAAGAATGCCCTGGGTTTGGTTTCCCTGAAGGGTGGCCGAGGGGCTTTCTGTGTAGAGTTTGCATGTATAGCCTTTGTCTGTGTGGGTTTCCTCTGGGAGCTCTGGTTTCCTCCCACAGTCCAAAAACAAGGTGTGTGTGTGTGTGTGTGTGTGTGTGTTAATGTCTGTCTGTCTGAATGAAATATATTCTGTGATGGACTGGCAACCTGTCCACAGTGTCTCCCTAATGACTGCTGGTATATACACTAGCACTCTCTAGGACCCAGTAGTAGGATAAGTGTAGGATAATGAATGAGTGAGTCAGCTTTATATATGTTTTTACAAAATAAGTTTTTACATTGTTGTAAGGACCGGTTGTGTTTCTGCAGTTTGATGGTGAGATCCAGGTTCTGTATCAAGTGACTGTAATCAGTAATAAGAAAGGCAGTGGGAAGGATCTGGCAGTGCAGTCTGGTGAGATCCTGGACGTCATCAGCAACACAGACAGTGACAAATTCATCTGCAGGAACAAAGAGGGGAAATGTGAGTGAGCTGAATTTCATGTCTCAATCACTGCATCTAAATGGATGAAGCGGACACTAACCCTGTACTCTGCTCTGTTTTCAGTTGGATACGTCTTAAGCAGTAACGTCCACACTGAGTAAGCACAGATTAAAAGCATTCTTTCATTTAAAACATTTTGTAGGTGTCAGTGGACAAACAACAAAACTAAAAAAAATTTTGTTTTTTTTTAAACAGGTCAGAAGACATCTATGATGACGTCGGTGACGGTATGTGGCCTGATTTTTTTTCCACTCTTAGACATAGTGTGTGTGTGTACATTTCACGATAAACAATTCAATTTAAAGCAAATAGTAATCACATACCGACTTTCCTCAGTTTAGTCCTTATTACTGTTCCTCCACATATTACTGCATTCCATTGCCTTGTACTGAGCAATGACAATAAAGTTAAATCTATTTATCTATATTATGCTTTAAAAAAATGCTGATCTGAGTGCTTTCGATGTTAACATAAGAAAAATTAAGAAATAATGATAATGCCACACAGTGTGCTCAAAAGTATCATCACACCTATATGTGGACAAAAAGCTGAAAGCAAGAATGTCTTTGTATGCCGTATCATTCCAGTATCATTCCCCCTCACTGGAACTAAAAGGATCAAACATGTTCCAGCATGACAATGCCGCTGTGCACAAAGTGAGCTTCAGAAAGACTTGGATTGCCAATGTTGGAGTGAAAGAACTCAAGTGACCTAAAGGTCCTGACCTCAACACCGCAGAACACCTTCGGGATTAACTAGAACACTGACTACACACCAGGCCCCCTGACCTGACACTGCCTGACCTCATTAATGCTCTTGTGGCCGTTATCCATGCTGCAAAATCAAAAGCCCTCCCAGAAGAGTGGAGGTTATGACAGCAAATGGGGGGAAGTTTGATTGCAATATTCACAAGCACATACCGGATAATATATACTGCAGATAAAATTTTGGTTTGTGATTTTGTGTAACTCCGGTGATGAGGAGGCTGTTTGCTCTAAATATAGCTTTGGAGGCGGAAACTCAATAGAATCTGAATTGCTAGCGGTAAATGCCCCCAAAATGTACATGCTATAATACACTATATACGCTATAACATTAAACCACCTACCTAAACAGCTGCCAAAACAGCTCTGATCCATCACGGCCTGGACTCCACAAGACCACAACCAAGCTGCTAACAACAGATCTTTCTGTGGATCTTTAGTCAGATAAGACCAGTCAGGCTAACCTTTGTTTCCCCAACCACATCAGCGAGCCTTGAGCACCTATGATCCTGTCATCTGTTCACCAGTTATCTTTTCTTGGAGGACTTTTAGTGGGTACTAACCACTGCTTACTAGGATCACCTCACAAGTCCTGCCTTTTTGGAGATGCTCTGACACAGGCATTCAGTCACCACAATTTGGGCCTTGGTAAAGTCAGTGAAATCCATTGTTCCTGCTTCCTAACATATCCCACCCATTGACAGGTGCCACTGTAATGAGATAATCAATGTCACTTCACCTGTCAGTGATTTGTAATGTTATAGCTGATCGGTGTATATACTGTACGTTCCAACACTGGAGTACTGCCAATAAAATGTTTTTGATTCTGCATGTTCGAAATCTCAGATTCAGCCACTAACGGTTAGTTATTTTAGCAGCGTTTTCATGTTTTTTTCACAATTGCCTTCCAGCTGGTCACACAGTATGGAGGCAAAACAAAGTTCTTTTGTTAAATGTGATCAAAACCACCAGCAGAGTGTATTAACAGCTTCATATTCTGTAGAATCTTGTGGTCACGGTGGTGGTTGGGGAAACCACTGCTAGTTAGATTTAAAAAAACACAAAATTGAATTAATATTGCCGAAATAATTTGGTTTTAAATTCAGCATTTTATTACAAAATTTCTAGTATACCAGAAAAGATACTTCACCTTTGTGTTTGAAATCTTTGGAGGGTGTGTGTTTGAGTTATCACAGTAAACTATAGTGAACAAAAAAATTACCACACTATCACAGTCATTACAGTATCACAATCAAGTATATGTCTTTCAGTTCCTTTTCACTGGAACGGATCAATCCTGGGGCATCGATACAAATCAGTGACTCCCACCATCCCTAGTAAACACAAATGCATGATGAAACAAGACCACAGACTAAGAAAGTGTGTGATATTATCATTTCCATTTCATTTCCATTTCAAGTGTAATCTCACTGATCAGTCATAACATTACCTCCACTTGCCAAAACAGCCATCAACACAGCTCTGACCCATCGAGGCATGACCTCTTTGTTCTCGTTAAAACTGATCAGATGACAGAATGAAGTGAGATGCATGATCTTCACATGGCTTACTCATTGCCTTACTTTATTCTTCCAGATTGCATCTACGACAATGACAACTGATTGTGAGAGCGGCAGCCTCCTGGTGCATCTGTGGAACTCAGGCCTGTTTTAACGCCCTGTCTGACATTGTATGCTGAGTTTTTTACTTTAAATGTGGTGGGATGAACATGTGTGTGTGTGTGTGCGGAATGAGTCCGTTCAGACGTGTGACTCAAACCCAGAGTTGTTTCACTTTCATCAGGAACAATTTGGACAAATGTCAGATAGGCATAATTTCCCTTTCCCAAAAGTAGCTGATCATCTGAGACATGTTCAATGTCCGGCCAGATGGACTATGTTTGGGGAAAGGGGGCACTGCGTACAATTAATTTCCATGATTTTTTTCTTTTTGGTTATTTTTATAAACAACTTTTATTGTTGATGGTAAAGTATTTTCAGGCACCAAGGACAACCAGTGTGCTACTCTGTTTAGTTCTTTATCTTTACTAAGATTAAAATAGATCACTTATATGCAGTTGTTTAACATTTCTAACACCTTATTTATGTAAGAGGCAGTATTGTGTGGTTTCCTCTTGTTTATATTGTTACTTTTTTTTTTTTAGTCTTCCGTTTAATAAAGAAGATTACATTATAGGTTACTGTTGTAGTCTATGTGAAATAAAGTGTGTTACCAGTGCCAGTGGTACATTTACAACACAACTCACTTACAATACAATACAATTTCAATACAACTTCCTGTATAATTTAGTAAAGCTTGAAAGTTTTAATTAGTAAAATTTTATTAGTTTTGTGGCCAAACCAAATATAAATTCCTGCCATGATTTGCTGCTGATTTACATTTAGTGACCCATTGCCAATAATACAATTTGAGGCCAACCTTATATAAAAATGTACTCAAGTTTAAAACTGAACGACTACAAACATTCTTAATTATTCTTAACTCAATCAGCTTTCATGAACTTTCATGATCTATGTTTTTCTTATGTAAATCTTATGTTTTTCTTATGTAAATAACGAGTGACAAATAGATTTGTTTCTTTCCAACTTTATGAGTGAGAACCAATATTATAGACACTACTGTATATGTTAGACAACATGTTCAGCTACTAGCAGTGTCTAGTCTGTGTAACATTACCACTGAGAACTACAGTTAGAAAATTCACAACGTTATCACAATTGTTACACTTTTACAATCAAGTTTGTGTCTTATAGCTATAGGAACAAGAGCACTTCAGGATATTTTAAACCAGTACTTTAGTATTAAAATTAACTAGTAATGTGCATTTCTATTGCTGACGCTGTTCAATTCAATATGGTACAGGGCACGTCTTTATCTTACACAAGACAGCTGAGTGACTTGACCAGATTTGGCCTGTGACAGCAGTGGGGTTGAGAGCACACTTCAGTGAGAAGAAATCAAACAAATATAACTGTATTGGTCACATTATCTAAATAATAAAAGCATAAGACTTCGATTAAAAATTCTATATAAATAAATCACATTTCACAGATGCAAAAATTTTATTAATAGTGCATCCTGAACATCCCTAACCCCCCTTGTCAAGTTACTTCGACAAGGACCAAATTGTGATGCCTAGATGACTGGGTCAGAGCATCTCAAAACAATAGCTACCAAAAGTGGTCCAAATAAGGATACCTGGTGAACCAGCAACATGTGCACAGGGTGTGAAGGCTTGCCTGCCTGGTCCAAATCCCACAAGAATGTCTTGGTGCTAGATACCACAGCACACCTTGTGGAGTCCATGCCTCGGGGCTGTTCTGGCAGGTGGTGTTATGGCTGAAAGGTGTTTATTTATTCACTGAACAGAATATATTAAGGGTCTGAATTTCGTTTCTTTATTTTACTAATGTGTGTTAGGACTGGACAATATGGCAATATAATACTGATAACCTGATAAATACTCAATACACAACATTTTTTTGTAAAATGTTTCTAAGGTTGGGTATCTCATCTAAAGAGGTGAACAAATTACACAGTCGTTAATTAGCCCATACTTTTTTGGCCTGGAAACCAAAGCGGCTAACTATACTTTAATTTAGCAAAGGGAGCTAAAATGCCAACATTTAAAGAACATCTCTCAACCGTAATTTTACACCTGCAACTTTACCCAACTGCAGTTACATCTAGGCCCAGAAGAGCCAGTGTAATATGTGTTAATGGCATTTTTAATGTAGGTCAAACATGCAACTGATGCCTGTGCATGACATTTGACTTATGAGCATTGACTGGCCCAGCTGTAAGCTCAGTTCTGAGGTTTGGTTTTATTGGGACTGAGCTGTGGTCATGTGGTGGCAGTCAGTTTCAGATTCAGGGGAGTTCATCACCACAATTCCACTGCGGTATGTAGGAAGTATATGCTTTTGCAAATACATGTTTAACTTGTTTAAAACAACATCAATAAGCTATTATTTAATATTAGAGTAATATTTTACTTTATCAGTAGCCTCTTTGAGGAGTAGGAAAAAATGTCCTAGGCATGAGTCTCTATAATGTTGAGTGTGCATCTGCATAGTAAAGTTTAACCCATGGTTATAGTTTACAGTAAGTCCCAATGCACCCTAAACAACCACATTGTAGGTGAGATATTTCTACATAGCCTAGAAGCTCCAGTTTAAAGTATAAGGTGACACCAAACCTGACTATAAGAAGTGTGTTAGGGTGTATTCATGTTTTAACTAAAACAAATTTTCTGGTTATACATTGTTTTCTATAATAGCACACAGTTATATAAAGAATTATTTATAATCACACTAGATGAGCCATCTTAATGGGGATGGGTTGCTCTTAAGGTTTCTTCTTCTTGTGTTCTTAGGGAGTTTTTCCTTGCCATTGTTGGATTTTATA
>JAOVVF010000019.1:18225435-18248704 GCA_028565595.1 Duopalatinus emarginatus
CATAAAAACCAGAGGGCAGCAGATCATGTGAAAATATAATATTTGTGTCATTCTCAAAACTTTTGGCCATGACTGTACACCAAAAAGCTCTTTCTGCTTTCTATTTTTTTAAATGCAGATGATCTTTAAATCAATATGGAAATTAATGTATGACGTCATCTGGTGACAATTCATAATGTATTAGCCATTAGCCTTTGAGTTGTCTTGGCGACTTTTAAACAGAGTCAGACCATGCCACAGTTTAACAGAGTCATCGTTTTTAATTAGTTACTCGTCTGTATTTTATGTCGCACGCCGCCAAATGCAATTTGAAACCGGAAGTTGGCCCCAACACTTCCCGGAAGTTCCCCCTCTGAGCTTGTTGTTTTTGTTGCTAGTAGAGGGATTGTGGTGAAAAATGGCGACGTCTCGTCGCGCTTCCCAGCAGCAACACCAGGGCTTATCTTCGCCTCCACGCGTTGCCTCGAATTCTCTCACACCGCCCGGATCTCCTCCGGGCTCCAGCGTCCCGATCATATCACCTCCGGCCGGAGGCGAACAGGACGCGGCTGGAGATGCAGACCCGAGCGCGGCCTCCTCCCCCGCTCCGCTCCGCAGCGCTAGCAGCACTAGCAGCAGCAGCACCAGCACTAGCAGTGCTAGCTCCCCGAGCACAACAGGAGGCTCGAGCCCGGACTCAGCCAGCACGAGCCCGGCCGGCGGCTGCGCGAGTAGCGGCGCTTTTCGGGAGCTGTTCGAGGCCTGCAGGAATGGAGACGTGTCTCGGGTGAAACGGCTGGTGGACTCGGTTAATGTTAACTCTAAAGACATGGCTGGACGCAAATCCACTCCACTGCACTTTGCTGCAGGTAAACCGCGTTACCTGTACTTAGCTAGATAGCTAACTGACCCCAGATAACCACATTAGCCATCTGGCTAACCACCAAACAGCTGAGATTGAGTTAATCAGTCCAGATTAGAGACATGATTAGCATACCAGCTAGCTACTTTCCCTAAATGTGTACTAAATACAAATGACTATTAGCTCCAACTTTACTTTACAGATCTGTAGCAGAGCAAATAGTTAAACATATTGTTTATTTATAACTGTTTTAGTCTAAGGGGCGTGGCCACATGGTGCCAGCTGCCACCCCTGAAATAAGTTTTGCCACCCCAATACTAACTTCTCTTACTTCTGTGCAGTTATAGTCATCTATTAGAAGTGTATAGTTTTCTAGCTATCTGCTGTGTAGTCCGTAAGTGGCTCAGAAGTGTATAGTGCTGCCCAACCTTCTGCCCACCCATGTGTCCACCATCACCAACAGAAACCACCCTGATGCCAATTTGATGATGTTTATTTATAACTTTTAATCCAAGGGGCATGACCACATGGTGCCAGCTGCCACCCCTGAAATAGGTTTTGCCACCCCAAAACTAACTTCTCTTACTTCTGTGCTGATCATTGACATTTTATTAGTCATCTCCAGCTCATATTACTTTCAATTTAGAGGTGCGGGGGTTTTCTAGGTATCTGCTAGTGTTTTGAGATCTGCTGTGTAGTCAGTAAGTGGCTCAGAAGTGTATAGTGCTGCCCACCCATATGCCTGAGACCCTGTCTCTGCATTCAGGTATTTTGGTCATAGGTTTTATTCTTAAATACACTTACAGCATCTCCGTCCACATCAGTCCACTACCATCACCGCCACCACCTCCAGAAACCAGAAATCTGACGCCAACACAGATGCTGTCTTCCTTCCAAACTGTAATTACTTGGAGATGCTCTGTGATTACATTTAGCTGCACTGTGTTTAAGTTGTCTATGTACCCCAGGTTTATCCTTCTTCTTTTTAAAATATCTGCAGATTAGCAATTTACTTCTTGTTTGTAATCGTCTGCAATCACGACGAGCATTTTATACATGACAAGACACTGGTACACCATGGAAAACGTCTGCTGTGATACTAGACATCTCTGTGATTTCACATGCATCACGTTTTATTTACATGTATGGCATTTGGCAGATGTCTTTATCCAGAGCGACTTATTTATATAACCGAGCAGTTGAGGGTTAAGGGCATTGATCAAGAGTCCTGCAGTGGCAGCTTGGCAGGGGTAGGATTTGAACTCATGTTCCTCTGATGAGGAGTCCAACGTCTTACCCACTGAGCTACCACTGTCCACTACCCTATTTGTTTGTACATAGAGAAATCGCAGTGACGTTGGAATAGTGCGAAAAGTTTTGTCCCCATGATGGCTGTAGTTATATTGGATATACGCAGATCAGATAGACTGTAAACATGCATTTTGTGGTGTGAGATGTGTATTAGCCTTCACCCATCCTGTGTTTGTTTATAGTCTCCGATGCGACAAGAAAATATTTTATTGCAGATGTTACTAGGCTTGTATCAATACAAGAATCATCTTAAGTTAACTGTGTAGCCATGGAGGAGTTTGACAGGCTTGAACAAGGATGAAGGCTGTTGTTCTTCTCTTTTTCTTTTACCTTCCTTCACCTTTCTTTTTAAACATTCATAACGTGTGTGTGTCAGTGATCACAGAACTGAAGCACTCTCACATGTGACAGTTTCTCCTCACTGCAATGATCCGCTCATGCTCCTATGATCAGCAACTGAAGTTCCAAAAAAACAAAACTGGCGATAAACTAATTTTACTGTTGCTGTGTGGCAGTTACCATGGTAACCCAGTTACCCATTGCCAGGCACAGGCGTAGGAGGCCTCCTGAGAAACACCATAATCACACTCGTGTGTAATTAGTTTGGTGATGTATATATTATTTAATCATTTTGAATACAGTCTTAAGTGCATGTTTCTTTTTTCCCTCCAGGTTTTGGGAGAAAGGACGTAGTGGAGCATCTTTTACAGACCGGGGCAAACGTGCATGCCCGCGACGATGGTGGGCTGATCCCCCTCCACAACGCCTGTTCGTTCGGCCATGCCGAGGTGGTGAGCTTGCTGCTGTGCCATGGAGCCGACCCTAATGCCAGAGACAACTGGAACTACACGCCACTCCATGAGGCCGCCATTAAGGGCAAAATAGACGTGTGTATAGGTAAGAGATGCCGTCGCTAACTCAAGTGCTAGTGATACGTGCTGGCATACCCCAAATGTAGGTCATCAGCCAAGACTGTTTTAATGTTTGGTTTGCTTTTGAGAACAAGGAGTTATTATACAGAAGAGAAACCTTTGTTTGTATGTTTTATTTAGTAAGTTCTTTAAGGCTTTTTTTTCCCCGCCCATGTCACTGTATGCTTTACATAAGAACCTACAAAAAGCTGCAGCTATTCACGGAATAGCTTCTCACAAATTAACTAACGCAAGGTGCGGTTCACACAAAAATGGTAGGCAGCAGTGTATACATTCAGAAGCATGAAAATGGTTCAAGGCTTTAAAGAGAGGCTGTATGAGCAAGTCCACAATCACAATCAATCTGCTACACAATGGCAAATATACTTGGCAAATGTGTGTCGCTTTGTTTACATTACAAGTGAATTACGAACAGTGTTCTCTGGTCTGCCCTCTGGTGAAAGCCTCCAGTAACATATTTAGCACATAGGCAGGTATGTGAAAAGTTGTGTTCACGATGCAGCCAGTTTTCTATGCGAACACAAGGTCAAGTATATCTCTAGGCAAGACAAGTTTGTTTGTATAGCACTTTTTATACAGCACAGAGTCCTTCATGTGAGATACCAAGGAATACTAAAGCTTATTACGTCCTGTCACTGAAAAGATCTTAAAAAATAAAACATTACAAATACAATTTACTACTATAAAGTGAAACTAAAATGAACTAAGGGTAATTAATAATTAAATTAAAGATTGAACAGATCAATCCTGAATTTAAAGAAATAAAAAAATGTTTGTGCTGTTTTTTTAGGATGTCTTAAACAGCAAGGTGCCAGATAAGATTATTTCAGTTTTACTCTGATAGTAATATGTGAATGACCTCTTCCCTAACCACTGTTGGCTTGGTATTAAAATAAAATGGAACATACTACAGATCAACTGGATAAAAATAAATATTGCGAACTCAGTTATGAAATTTCAGTTCAGTTTAATGCCTTTGTTCACAAAGACAAAGGGTTTATGGATCTGACGCAGCATTAAAATCATCCAGTACAAAAACAGAACTACAGCAGTAGCAAACGTTTTGAGAGTTAATTAATGCGGCATACACAAGAGCGCAACTATGTATTGATTTTCTCCTCTTTCTAAAAGGCAGAATTTAAAGCGTTTGGCTTATAGTCCAGATAATACGGTACT
This sequence comes from Duopalatinus emarginatus, assembly GCA_028565595.1. NCBI lineage: Eukaryota > Metazoa > Chordata > Actinopteri > Siluriformes > Pimelodidae > Duopalatinus > Duopalatinus emarginatus. Next base: position 18,229,696 of record JAOVVF010000019.1, read on the forward strand.
TAACGAAACTGTCTCAGTATGTACAGGAGATATATGGCTTTAATTTTTCGCCGTTTTGCTTGAGGAGCAGTTTTCAATAAGGGTTAACCATGTGTCATTTTTCTTGATTAGCATCGCTCGCTATGTTACGCACTGCTCAGAAAATGAATCAGTTCTTTGCTGCTCTGTGTTCCTAGTGTTTTATTTTTTAATGATTTCTGCAGGTCACGAGTCCGGTCTCACTTTATCCTCACAGTGCTTTTCGAGCCAGCCTCTCTCACGAGTGCGTGAGCGTGTAAGCGTGTGAGAGTGTGCGCGAGCGAGCGAGCGAGTGTGTGTTCATATACAAAATATCAACTTTGAAATCTCTGAAATCTTTAAATAGCAGTATTAATGTAGGTTGGTGTGGTCTTATGATGTGTCATCGTGGTAGTGTATAACATTTACTTTTTTTAAAAAAAATATATACTTTATTAATAGCATTCCTGTTGGTTGCTAGGCAGTATTGGGTTACATTTTTGCAAGGTGGTTGCTATGCTATTCCAAGTGGTTGCTAGGATGTTGGGCAGTTGATAATATAAATAATACTAAGCAGGTAAGTGTGAAAAAGATTTTTAAACCTTTTTAAATGATTGCTCTGTAATGGCAGCTTGAAGCTTTTTGTTGTGTCAGGAAAAAGGAGTGAAGTCTGATAACTTCATCACAGATGTTCATAGTTGGCTTGAGGTCAGTGCTCAGTGCTCAGTTTCATCCACTCCAGCATTGGCAAACATATTACTGAACATATTTATCGTTTGTATTTTATAGTTTACATTTAGGGATGCACAATTATATCTGTATTATATCTGCATCAGCATTTGGCCAAGATGTCAAACTTGTGGCGGGCAATGCAGGTCATGCCAGAGCAATTCAGCTTAAATGTCTGCAGTATGTGCAGTTTGTGAGTGAACGCGACAAAAGCACTGACTTAGTTAATGATATGCATAGAGGAGTACAGTTAGAAATGTCAGTATCACAGATCTGAAGGTAAACCACCCTGACAAATATACTGACCACCTGATAACTATGCAGTCAGCTGAGTCAGTGGATAGTTGTATTTGTTTATTTTTATTAGTTAGAGTTGATCTATTATTTAGTATATTTTGTTTGAGTGTTCAAAGCAGTGACTCGTCTATCTAACGACAAATTAACCAAAGAATGTCGCTAACAATTTTCATAATTTTATTATTGTGTGCATACAGTCTGTTAAAAGCTAAAATGTTTCGCAAATAAATGTTCGAGTTGTCTGTAATGTTAATGCCCTGGTTAATGTAAAATAAAAAAGAAAGAATTAGCCCAGAATTCCCATATCAGTGCATCCCTGTATTTAATGGCGTAATAGTTATGTTGAGTCAGTTTATGGGCCACGAAATCAATCTCTGTATTACAGAGTTGACAGATCTGTAGTGGTGCACGTGGGACTTGTAGGGTATATGCTCAGAAGGCTGATAATAATAGACTGGTCACCAGCAGTCTTCTTGTCTTTTTGAAAAAAACCCCGCTTCCCCTCTCTATTCCCCTTCGCTAAACAAATGTTTAACCTCGTGATTTTTTTTGTTAAACACATTTTCCCTTCATTACTGTTCATAAATCACAGACGACTTAAACAGTGAAAACATTATGGAATTTGTAAACATTAAACTATAATGCTAAAATAACGGCCGTATGCTGTCTGGTTTGCCACCAGATGTTCCCTTACTTTTGCACAGTGCTGTATTCTTAAAGATTAATAGTTTTATGGTGGTGGCGCACCTCAGTCCATGTGTTTCTGAATTTCACAGCATGGTGCAAAGTGCAAATCAGCCAAACTATATCTGTGAGATGAATTAATTAACTCTGATGAATGACCAATGATTTTCTAAAATCAGGAGCACAAAACAATATGGAAACTGAAACTGACCAATAGAACACAGACATTGATGATGTGATAATGTAAATTTAGCCAAACAGTAATTGTCTTCATTATTATCACGATAAACTTTTATTATCGTGTTATAAAACAAACAGTCTTACATCAGCATTGAGGTGCTTTTGCATGAAATGCCAATTGAACTGGCTTTATGTTATATAGAGCGCAGTGCTGCACTGTGAGAGGCTTAAGGCTTACTATACTTTATATTTTAGTATACTTGTGCCGTCAGAGATGCATGAATAGGCTCTGATACCAACATCCAATACCTCGTGCCCTAGTGCACGCTGCTACGCTAATAATAATAGATGCACGACACGGTGTAAATGCATATCAGGAGCTAATTGCAGGACATCACAGCTTTCAGCTTTACTCCAGACATTTGGAGCAGCGTTTCATGTCCAGTGCCTCTCGTTAGCTTAACTGTGCAGTGGTTAGACGATGGTTTTAATCTCCAGCGAGTTGTACCCCATGCACAACAATTTGTGGGACGCACAGTTGTTGGGCATTTTAAACCTTCTACTTTGGTGTACTTCTGCTTAGAAACATTCAGTTACAGCTCTCCAACAAGATGTGAAAACATGGTGGAACAGCATATTGTATATGCTACAGTCTCTCATTGAGCAGAAACAAGCACTCTGAATATTCGGCAATGAAATGTTTCATTGCACTATTTTACGTTAATAACTAGACTATTGCATAATGTTCCTGATCGCTTAATTCTAAATAACTATCGGTTTCGTTATCAGCAAATATGAAAATACACATAGTTGTACTCGTGCTCGGTTGGAAAAAATAGTATTCATGCATCCCTAGCTGTAGGCATTTACTCTCTGCTGTTTACGTTTGTGCATAATGATTCTCGGAAACGACAAAAAGGAGGTACAAAAAACAAAACAAAACAAAAAAACCCTTGAAGAAGTAAAAAAAAAAATAAAAAAATCCAAGGCTATTTCACAATCTCTGTAATGTTTATGTAATGTCTATGGGGTGAACCGAACATTCAAATTTGTCTGTTTTAGATGAAACGCAGCTCGCGTAGTGAGCTCCAAGTTCAAGTTACAAAAATCGATACGCACCCTAGTGCCACTTACAATGCTTCAAGCATAAACAAAAGCTTCACATTACTCCATCTGCCGCTTTGTCCCTCCGATTTTAAAGCCTTGCTATTCTGTCTAGCAGAGCAAAACACACAGATCAGATCTGTTTTACCATCATCAATTAACCCATCGTTCTTTACCACACTACAACTCGACATTGGAAGTGGTGTTGTACACATTCATATTTGCAGATAATTAGTTGTTGATATTTTATCATGTATGTAGGTTGCTCAAAAAAAGAAAAAGTCGCTAGGCACGATATCATCATGTATTTAAACGATTGCGACTTTCGATAATATTGTTTATTGGTACAAGGATAATTCATATCATTTATATCTGAAATGTTAGCCGAAGACTTGCTGCTATGCCCTTATCTATCTTTATTTCACTTATCTGTTCATGATCACCAGACAAACCTTAGTTAGTTAACACTTCTAGCTAATGCCGCGATCAGACTACACAACTGTTTTGTCCTTCACTATGGTTACTATGTCAGATAAGTGCCATAAATTCGTGCTGTCTTGGTCGAGAGACTGGCAGCACTACACGTTTGATGCAGACAAATCATTGCTTGCTGACTCACGTTCTTGTGAGCGATCTGAGGAATGATAACCCTCTGCCGTTATTTCTCGTGAATATTTATATTTTTTGACTCTGTCGTTAATCCCTATAACAGCAGTCTTTCTCTTTCTCTCTGTCTGTCTCTGTCTCTTTCTTACTCTCTTACTGCAATCCTATTGGTCAATGTCAAGGAACGTGTTATGGAACATGTCAAACTAGATGGAAAAATCTCAAAAAATTCGAACCTGCTATACTTTCCATCGGGCTGTCGCAAGCCGCCCCAGACACCACGTCAATGTTCTTTAATTATGTCACACTACACAACCGCTCACTGTTCCTGACGTTCATATTCGGGTGCAACGCTGAAAACCTGTCAGCCACGACCAAATTGTGTCAAAATCCAGCTGAATTTGTGTAGTCTGATCCTGACATTAGTGTAAAAGCTTTCTGTCTATGCAAAACTCAGGTTAGCTAGAGTTTTTCTGTTTTGTGCAGATTATAAGGTAGAGATTCAAAGCACAAACGTTCACGTAAGAATTGTAGCAGCTAATGCATGAGGACAAACACTTCACCTCCTGTTTACAAAGATTAGCCAAGACAACTAATCTGAGTGTCCTGAAATGCCATGAATTTACTCAGAGGCTGTTAGTCCTCTAATAAGATCACGTCTCAAGTTTGTTGTTATTATTTAATTAGACTAATTAAATAAATTCATAGACGTTGAATTTATTTTGTAATTGGTTTTCCGCATCAAGTTTTTCATCCCGACTCTGTTATTAGAATAATGAAACGAGTCCCCTGAAACGGGAGAGAGATTAGTCCTGCGCAGTTTCTCGGTCAGACTCGGCAGCTCACGGGTTTACAGATTAATTTTCCATCACACGCGGTGCGTCCTGTAGCGCACGAGAGAGGGGAAGGCGACGAAACAAGACATTTTAAATCGTAATATATGCACCAACAGAAGGAAAAGATGTTTACTTGTATAAGAACATGGTCTGTTTTTAAACTCCAGTTCAGCATCACTTGTCCAATATTCATCTCTCCGAAGTCAGATGTAGCTCTCCAGCTCATAGATCTCTGTCACCATGCAGGAGCTCGTTCACGTTAACCTTGTTTTTTATGAGTGGGGCAGCTTGATAACGTCCTGACAATAAAATTCTAACTTACTGCCCCGTATCCATCAGTAGTAAATGTGCTTTACGTTGGTCGTGCAGTGTAAGCAATTCCCCAGTCTTCCTGGTGGTTGCTAGGCGATTGCTATGGCTTTGCAGGTGGTTACTAAGGTACCTTACATCTTTGTAATGGTTACGGCGCAGCATCTCGGCTGCTGGGCATTTCAGAACCTTGCTGTGGTATTCCAGATGGTTGTTAAGGGATAGCTGGGCATTGCTGTGGTTTGCTATGTTGTTGCTTTGATATCTCTGGTGGTTACTAGGGGATTGCTAGGTGGTTGTAGTGGTGTACCTTACATGGTGCTGTACATGGTGGTTAGGTGTTGCATGCTTATAGTGGGTGAATGCTACTAAAATATGCAAAGCCTTCATTTCCAAGCACTACTCTGTAAATTTGTTTACCCAGTGATAACCGGATTGGGTTCGGTGTGTCATGTAATGAAATACTTTGCTATACACTGAACTGCCAGTTAAACTGGTACACCAGTGTAATACTTGGCATGTCCTGCATGGGGCATGGGCTTCAGAAGCTTGCGGAAATATTCTGTAGGTAATAAACACTATACTTCCTGCAGAACGGTCCACAATTCTGTTATTTCGAGGTGTAGGATTTCTGTGTTCGACAGCATGCCGCATGATGCTGTGATGTCAAGATCTGGTGACTTGATGGGAATGACAAAATAATTTTCTAGACGTGTGTGGTGGCCAAAGCCATCAGAATGAGAGTAGGACATGAACGTGTGCAACTCATCAGAAAGGAGACACATATGGTGTTCACCTGCCAGAGACGTTTGTAGAACTACCAGGAGTCCCATAGAATGCCAGTTAAACAAACCCTGTACCTTTATTGAGCCACCACCAGCCTATGCGTTTTGCATATTCTCGTCTGTACGAGTTTTTCTGACTCTGCAGTGTAATTGTAACCTACTGGTCGTAACCAAGTGCTTCGCTCACCTCTGCTCTTTGATGCTAATGAATAAATCATCTTGCCTCTCTGTGCTCATTAGCGTCACCTCTAGTCTTCAGTCCAGAAACTCCAGTCCAGTCTACTGTGAGCAACTGGAAGGGGATTTAAAAAAAACGGACCTTATTTAGCGTTGATCTTCAGTTAAAAGATGGATGAGGGTGACTGAGGCCATGGCAGTGTTTCTGTGGAAGGACGTGTCGGGTCTTTTTACTGCTGTGTGATTAATGGTTACAGCAGCGTCAGCCATGACACCAGTTATGTGACACAGAAAATAATGCAGCCAGCGATCGTGCTCTTCTAGTGCTCTGTGTTTGTTTCGTCTGTTCATTAGATTTCAGGCCCAGTGGTCGTGATTTATTTGGGTCGATTTAATTATTTTTTTTTGGGCTGGGGTCAAAAATTTTCACACACCACCTAATTTTAAACAAAGCATAAAACTGGATTTGTGCACATGACCGGCTTAAATTTACTGGGTTGTGTTTAAAGGGCTTGAGGTTTATCTGTTGCTTTTTTATCCAGATGTTAAGTTCTACAATAGTGTACAATCAGACCATGTGCTGGGAATCCTCCAGGTTTTGATTCAAACAGAATAAACAGTGCGCGTGAAAAAATGTTTAAAAATTCAGTCCACAAAACCCTCAGGTCCTAATCTCACTATGGCCGCTTGCCCTGTACTGTACCAGAGCACAACTGTACCACCTCCCTACTCCCCTGCTGGCCTGCACTCACATTACCGTTCTGGGCCTGCTCAAGGCAAGCTTTTGTCATCACATCGTTTTTGCTGGTTATAGAGGGCGCATGCAGAGCGCAGCCCTGTCATATGCCATATTATGCAGCGCAGCAATTGTCAGGCTACTTGTGCAGCACTCATAAAGGTTAAGCACCAGCTAATATGAAAGTGTTAAACACATAAATACAGAAGAATTTGAGTTCCTAACGTGTGATAATCAATAGTCAGAAAACGTTTTATTTGTACGAATTCGAGAAATACCGCTTAAAAGACTGTTAAGCCCCACCCACGCTGTGTTGTTGGTGTTGTGTGTGTGATGTATGGGGTCGACAACACTTGTAGATGAACTTGCGGTAATGCAAAAATAAGTGTTTTATTTCCTTATAATATCCAGTCAACTCCACCGTCAATGCAGATTCGTCCTCTTTGTCAAATTTAGGAATATCGGCAGAATCTGAAGAGCCAGCATATGAAAATTTGTAGTCCAAGTCAGTCATAATGGTGTTTTACCACAGCATTGTTCACTGCTGTCCATCAGTGACGTCACACGGTAGCTTTCTGAATTTCCGTAGCTAGCTCTGTTTTTCTTCCGTCAATTTAATTAAAACGTAAATTTTAAAGCGAATTAAGCTGCTATTTTCATTTTAATTCATGTCTATATATTTTAATGTGAAATCACCTGGGGGGTCTATTTAGGTGGTGCTTAGCCTTTAATGGTGCAGTCGCATCATTTTCGAGTTTCGTTTTCGATGTTCGAGTTCCGTGCTTAGGCATAGTTAGCGATCATGCTAGGTGTGTAATGTTCTGACTAATCCAAGCCTGAGCCGACGTCTTCAAGCAGGCTCGGGCCCAGACATGATACGGCGAGAACATACTGGTCAAATATAAACCAGACTTTGGGCGTCTGACATGCCTCGAGCATAGTGCGAGTGCAACCTCAGTGTTATGCTGTGATAGGAAAATTATAACTGGGTGGTGTAATGGAGCCATATATAAAGTTAATTGTTATATAAAAACCGTACATTCTGAAGTGAATGTTTTATTTCTTTTATACCACAGCATTTTCCAACTATTAGCCTAAAAAAATACCTAAAGGGTGATGCAACATTCACCTTAATACATACCTGTGGTGTTGTATATACCTGAGCTGCTTCTGACCAACCAGGTTCAAGAATTCAGTCCCTGCTGTGTTAATGTGGCTCCTACACTAAAGCAGTGCATTATTTTGCTCTTCACATGACACTTGAGCAGCTCTGGGAAACACAGTGTCAGTACCTGCTGAGTGTCCTGCTTCTGTTTTCCTGCCACTCGTATGTGTCAGCAAGAGTGTGGTTCGAGGGCGGAGGTTAGCGTGACACTTCTGTTCCTCCACCTAACCCTACGTCTGATGGATAGCCAGGCTGTGAGAGGCACACCTGTGAATTTTAATCACCTCATCCCTGTCATGCAGATCTTTCCACTCAGCAGCTCATCACACCACCGCTTTCAGGACAGTTGTGTATGCAGATGTGCTCACAGTTGACCCTGGTTCTCCAGCGAGCGCATTCGTTTGGACGAGCGGTCCGGGTTGCTGCGGCACGTCTTCCTCCTCCAGCCCTGCTCATATTTCTTCTGTCTTTAAAGCCATGCATTCTGCTTTGGGAAGGTGTCGTATTTCACTGCGCTACTGAGCTGCCGTTTCTATTTTTTTGATGAGTAACGGATGACCTATGAGTCATCAAAGCGCCGGCAGCATCATGGTAATTTGGCGAGTTCGTTTTTCTGTCTTCAATCAAAAACAACACTAAAATGAAGTGGTGTCAGAGTGAAAGCTCTTGTTAGTCCAAGACTCTTGGTGGTGGAAGTAGAAATTTATTTATTTATTTATTTTTGCTTGTACCGTGTTCATAGACATTCCAGAGAAGTCATTGTTTTCTTCACATACACTGCCATACAGTGCCAGAAAAATGCTACAACAATATAATAGTTTGTAGGTCCACTACAGGGCATGGACTCCACAAGCTTGCAGAATATTCTGTATGCAATTTACACCATACTTCCTGCAGTACAGTCCACAATTCTGTTATATTCCGATGTGCTGGATGTCTATATGTGACAGTATGCTGCATGGCTTCACAGATGTGTTCGAAAACATTGACATCTAGTCACTGAGGTGGTAATGGTAAAGCCCTGAACTGATCAGTGTTCCTCCAACCATAATTTGGCATCCCTAGACCTGTGTGGTGGTACGTTTGTCCTGTTGGAAGCCCATCAGAATTAATGCAGAACATAAATGGGTGTGAATCGTCAGAAACAGGAGACGCACAGATGTTTGTAGACGTAAAATCACATGGAATCACACATTACGGAGCCAACACCAGCCTGTCTATCTTACAGTTTTTTTTACCAGTACCAGTTTTTCTGGCTTTTCTGTGTGTTCCAGCTTGTTAGACAGTTGGGCATACAGCTCAGAGTTAGCCATGATACAGCAGTGAGAGTTAAAGGCTGATTTTATAGTTGTGCTCTGGGTTTGTTTAGAACCTACACCATAACCTACCTAGGTGACTTGTAGTGTTGTGAGCATTTATACTTGTTCACTGGTGTGTCTGCATCCCTCTGAAATTACACAGCCAGAACATGAGTTGCCCTTGGGGTTGTTATATCACAGTGATTGGTTTCTTTGTGTTCTTGATACAGTGTTGACTGAAACAGAGCTGTCGTTTTAAAGCTAATAAATGTTGAACATTAGTTACTTTTATTAAAATGACTACTACATAGCGAAGACAACTCCCACTGCTTTGTCAGGCAGCCGACTGAGGGATTTTTAGTGTGCTCAAATGTATGCTCAGTGACTAGTCTGGCTCTGGAGGACCTGTAGTTGTCTGTATTAACATGACATATAGCTACTGTACATTTCTTTGTAGGTGCATGCCAGACCACAGAGTGGGATACACCATATCTATGGTGTAGATTTGGTGCACAAGTATAAGCTGGCCTTAAGGGCCTTGAACAAGAGCTCAACAGCGGCTGCTTGGTGGTACTTGTGCCTGAACCCTGACTTTTTCATAGTCTTTTAACCATTATGTTGTGCTAGGTAAAATCTGACCCATTTTTAAGTATCGCTTTCTTTTTTGTAGCAGTTTAGACAATTCTAAATGTCTCTTATAAAAAAAAATAAATAAAAAGTGACCCATTTGTGGTGTTATGGGTCAAGTATGACCCGGCATATAGTACTGACTCTTGCATCCATCACATAAAAGGTGTGAGAGAGAAAGAGAGAGAGAGACATGCACCCTACCCCAACCCTTTACCTCTGGAAAACAAACTTTCCTGCAGAATATTGATGCACTCGCACACACGCAATATTGTTTTTCAATGTTCAGTTTATGGTGCACACACACAATTGGTTTTCAGCGTTCAATTTTACAGCTATTCTGAGTAAAATAAAGTTGGTTTTTATGAAAAAAGTACTTTTTGTCTTTCTTTCTATCTATACGGGACAAAATTGACCTGTAACAGCACAGATTGTCAGTATAGACAATAATGTTAAAAATAAAAACGCAAGCAGTTTTTGGTCAGCGTGCTCTAATAGTCTATTAAACTCCATTAGACTCTCTTCGATAATATCCATACCCCTTTTCTTCCTTATAGGACATTCACTATGTTGAATTTAAACAGTTTTTTTTTTATTGAAAACGAGTGGTGTATTGTCAGATAAAAAGTGTTTGGATCCAAAAATAGTTGAATACAGTGTTTACATGGATTTACATACATACTAAGTTAGCTATGCGGTGAGAAACAAATTCGGATGATAACTATTGTTTTTGAGTATTTTCAGGCTGATTGTAATCGGTCAAATTTGACCCGCTAACGCTAAAGATGTAGGCAGCTTTCTAACACAACACAAGGGTTAAATAGAAGCCTGGATCTCTTTCCTCTTGTCTTGTTCTTTTAGACAAGTGAGGACACAGCACTCAGGTGCAGACTAAAGCAAATGGTCTGTGATATTGCTGTGAGAAGTGAATCAGACGTGCCCTGTGTTTTAGGTTGCGGCATTTTCCTGGTAGAAGCGAGCTGTAAAGCTGCCAAAGGACAAAGCTGTAGCACTGCTAGTAGTGTAATTATTTATTGAGCGCTAGCTGAGTGTTCTCTGTGTTTGGGTGATATAGTTATTTCTGTGTGCACTTGGTTAAGTTTCGTATATGTTTTTCTGACCACTGAATGAAAGAGATTTATGAGTACATTTTCAGTTCTGCATACACTAGCAACCTGAACAAAAAAAAAAACACGTTGTGTGCTTTCTTTGTATTAAGAGCAAAATTGTAAAAGTGTCCTTTAAAAAAAGTGCACATTATGAGTCACTGAGCCTTTCACACTTAAACAGCTTCAATTGCTTGCGATCAGTGGTTTGTTGTTGTAGTCCAGACAAACACGCTCCATGACCACTTGAAGAAATCCCTGCTCTTATTATTATGTATAAAAAAACAGAATGAGAAAATGTGGATGTCAGTAGGGCAGTAGTAACTGAGTGGTTAAGATGCTGGACTTCTGAACTGAAGGTTGTGGGTTTAAATCCCACCAACAAGCTGCCACTGCTGGGGCCCTTCAGCAGGGCTCTTTACCCTCAACACACACACACACACACAAACGTGTGATCTTCTGGCTAGACTTCACTCCCTCATGCGTACCAGTGAGCCCTTCTCTATGATCCTGTTCCCGGTTCACAAGTTGTCCTTAGGCCACTAGGCCACTTGTCACACTCATTCTTATTTTTGCTAATTTTTCCTTCTTTCAACACATCAACTTTAAGAACTGATTGTTTGTCTTTTGAGACTGACTTGCTAGCTAATATATCCCACCATTTGGCAGGTGATGCTGTACTGAGATAATCAGTGATATTCACTTCACCTGTCAGTAGGGCTGGGTGATATGGAAAACATCTTATCACGATATTTTTTTTCATGTCAGTCGATATTGATATATATCAATGTAATCATATATATAAATGAAATCAAATATTTTTTGTTACACTTAAAGGTTCTTTTTTTTTTATTCCTAAGTGAGAGGTGAACATATCAACTGGCAAATTCTGTTTTAAATGTAATTAATTTCCAATCAGAACTTGACAAATTTTGTATCTAAGATTACTCCACTGTATTCCAAATAAATTAATAAATAAATTAAATATTTATTTATTAAAAATAAATAGATTTTAGTGTATATATATAAAACTAAAATCTAAATTCTGAGCAGTCAGGAACTTTGTGTTTCAGGAGAACACCATAAAAATAGACAACTAATTTCTTTGGTCACATCCAAATAAGTCTAACCAAAGCTTTCATGTTTTATAGAACGCAACCCCAAATAAATAAAATAATCTTAATTCTTAAAATTATAAAATCTTAAAGCTTTCAAGTTTTGCAGAAAAAGAAAAATAAATCAAAATAAAAGTAAGTATTAACACAAAATAAAATCCCAAAACTTGACCCCTGTACTGTCTCCTTTTCCTTGTATAGAGACAAATGTTTAAATAGTTGAAAACACAAATAAAGAAATATATCCTCAGTATGAATTCAAGCAGCTTTCAAATGTAATAAAAAAAAAAAACCTAAACTAACATTCACAGAGTTGTCAATTGGTACAGGCCTGCACGTCTGCAGTAACCCAAATATTAGCACGTGGGCTGAACCTCTGGTACGTTCACGCTTTGTGCTGTGTGCGTCAACCAAACCTGAAACGGCTGTAACATGATTGGATTGTCACAGCGTTACTCTCATTCTCATTGGCTATTTGTGGTGTCTGTCAACATGGACGGAACATATTCTATCGACGTCTTATCGACTATGTCTTCACTTTTATCGAGGAAACGTTATATCGCGATAATTATCGTTATCGTTTTATCGCCTAGCTCTACCTGTCAGTGGGTTTGTAGTTTTAATGTTCTAGCTCAGAGGTCCCTCAGAGGTCAATCAAGTCTGATCTCAGAACAGAAAATAATCTGTAAATAATAATTGTAATTATACTGTAATTTGATATTTAGTTGTTGATGACATAAAATGTTGACAGAACTCTAGGCTACTTAAATATATAGGATATAGTTTTGAATCATGGCAAGTTATGATGTTCCTCAGCTTGAGGAAATTAGACACACACATTCGACTCAGAAAATCAAATCTCTCCAGAGTACCCACTATACGTCCTGGGCAGGAGTGTGGAAGACAGAGCGCTGTAATTGGCCTTGACTTTTCGCAGCACCGATCTGTTTGGAAGTCTGTTCAGTCCAGCTGCCCCAGTCTATCAGCACTGTAATACGGGAAAATGTGGCGATTCAGAGACGCTTTTGGTTTTAATGTGTGAAACCTGTCTGTTAGAGGTCTACACGCGTGAGCGGCTTTCACAGTGCTGTAAATCCCAGTTTCAGCCACGGCTCGGAGAACACACTGATTCAACACCGCTTCTGTGCATCATCAACACTGGGCCTCATTTATCAAACTGGATACAAGTTAATTTATTGGTGAATTGTTTGCAGGAGCGTTTACCCAAGCGGCATTTACACAAGGAATGAGGAATTAATGAAAATCTAGGTAGATTTTGGCTCCTCTGAGTTTTGTTTGAATGTTTCCATTTTATGTAACTCGATCTGGTCATATAATTAACTCCATCAACTTAAATGTAGCTGCTTATTTATTTTATTTTGTACGGTACAGTAAAGTAGAACTGGTGTTAATGAGCCATGCAGTGACCCTTGAGGTGAGTGTGTGTGATCGTAAAACAAACGTTTAAACACCAAACATGTCTTGGCTGATCCACTACATTTGGGGTGAAAGGGAACATTGTGTACAGTTGAAATTTCCTTTAACTAGCAGTGATGGTGAGGAGGTGGCAGGACGTATGAGAGCGTGTGTGTTTTTCGAAAGAGAGAGAGAGAGTGAGTGAGAGAGAGAGTGAGTGAGTGTGTGTATGTGTGCAGGCAGTTGGAGACTCTGGAAGCTGTTTGTGCTGAGCTGCTCACTTGGCAGCGGGAGATTAAAAATCCGAGCGCCGTGAATCAGCCCGCTTTGTTTTTGTCCTCCGTCTCTCTCGCGGCCTCGTGCCCACGATCTCCTATCTCAGCGCTCCATTATCATGGGCTTTTCTGCTGGCCCTGAGCGTAGCGCCTGGTGTGTCGCTTTGTCCGTTGCCAGCGCGGCGTGCGATGTGTGTGTGCGCGTGTGTGAGCGTGATGTCGAGGAGAGCGCTGGGCTCGAGTCTGTGCCTGCCTGAGTTAAGCTACTGTCTGTGTTTTCCCTGCACAGTACTGCTCCAGCACGGCGCCGACGCCAACATCCGCAACACCGACGGCAAATCAGCGCTGGACCTGGCCGAGCCGTCCGCCAAAGCCGTGCTCACCGGTGAGTCAACACAGCCAACTGTTCTGTCTTCATCTCTCTCTCTCCCTCTCTGTCTGTATATCTCTCTGTCTTTCCTCTGGCTGGGTTTCTGTCAGTCTGTCTACACTGATGTTTTGTGGATGAGTGCAGCGCGTGCGTGCGTGTGTGTGTGTGTGTGTGTGTGTGTAAGTGTGTTTGCTCATTTGTGCATGTGTATCTTTCCAATTCTCTCTCTCTCTCTCATTGATTGTTATGTTGTCTCATTGTTTATGTGGATGCATGCAGCAGGAATCTGATCTCTCTCTCTCCCTCTCCCTCGCTCTGTCTCTGAAATTCAGATTCAGAGGTTGCGATATTGGCATGTCTAATATTACCGTCTATATTGCTGTAGCTTTGATACAGACTTGGGGGACAAATTAGAACAATAGCTCCAGTAATAAATAAATAATTGCCAGCGAACGGACGTACTATGTACAGTACAGTCAAAAAGAGCCACTAGTGGTGAAACTGGGAGAACCCTGAGGAAAAAGTACAATTGTGTGTGTGCACACGTATGCATGTGTACGTGTCATGAGTATGTTTGGGGTATATGTTAGACGACACAGTCACACTCTCTCTCTTGCTGATGCTCAGTGTTGTTTTTGTTGATGCACACAGCAGGAGTCTCTCTTTCTCTTTATCCCTCTATCCGTATCGCCGTTTGCATTGGGTCCCTCCTCATCCATGTTCTCCCCACATTTGCTCAGAGTTGCATCACATCTCGGGTGTTAGCGTTGGCCAGTAACAGCAGTCATGTGTAGCTGCGTGTAATTCATTGTCAAGATTAGTCGACTCTTGCATCAACAAGTAGCCTTATCGTATGGTAGGCTGTATAGAGGAAAGACCCACCGAAACACTCGCACTCGTTTCACTGCCATGTTTAGAATAGGTAACTTTTCCCAGAGCATCCTCTGATTGCTAATTTCACTCTAATGCTGCTTAGACACCGGCAGTGAAGTGGGTGGAGTCAGGGATGTGTCCGATTTTAACATTATGCATATAAAGAGAGCAGTGATGTGCTGGTAAACAGTGAGAAGCAAGCAGGATGCTGCAGGCTCTGATACGATGCCCCTTCCTAGATATTTTCTCCAACTAGTTGGTGTGGTACAGTGGTAACATCATTGGCTCCCATATGAGAGACCTGGGTTCGATTCCCGGTCTGGGCAGCCAGTCTGTGCTACACCAATAAGGGTTCTTGGGCAAGACTCCTAACACTACGTTGGCCTACCTGTAATACCAATAACCTTGTAAGTCGCTCTGGATAAGAGCGTCTGCCAAATGCCGTAAATGTACTAGACATGTATAGAAGCTAATTGTGGCAGTCTTAAAGTTCCCTGTTCTGTATGATGTCCGTCTAGTTTTATGAGCCCAGACTGAACGGCAGCCGTGTTTTCACCACACGTAGATGGTAGCAATCATCAGGAACACACGTTTTCTCATGCCCACTGCACATGCCCTACGCATGGTTGAAATTCACAGACAAGTGATTTCTCTCCAGGATTTTAATTTTCAGTGGAAAAATAAAAGCCTGATGGGAAGGTATGCTATTTGTGATCTGGTTTTGTTTATGTTCTGTAGCAGCTACAACTGGTAAAGTTCGCAATACTTGCCAGGTATCTTTTAGTGTCAGAGGAACCAGCGGTCAGCTCTGGTTTAGAAACACCCAGACTAATACCCACAGGTGATGAGTGACCAGTGGTCTGGGTGACGAGAGACGAAAAACACTGCCAGTGTGAACATAGTGTAGATATGCGCAATTATCCTCCTATTCATTTCAATTCATCCTACGCTACATTGAACATATACAAGAATTGGTCCTATACAGCATAAAAATATCGTCGTCTATTTAATGACTGCGTTATTGTCGCATGTTCCCTCACTACACAGCCCCGTAATGAGGTACAATCGCCATGTGATAGTCTTCTGCTCCAGTTCTCTATATTATATCTCACATGCCTTCAGTGCAGCACAGGATGCTATGAATCATCATTAAAACCTGATTAACTCCGCCCACTCAACACTGAAGACGGAGCAAATTTTTCAAGATGTTAGATTGTCGCTAATTATTCGACATGTTGAACAAGTTCAACATGAAGCTAATTAAAAATTGCGACATTATAACTCGGAGTTAATAAACATCGCAGAGTGATACAGCAAAGATTTACCTGAAACCAGCTTGTGGTCGAATAGATTACTGTGCGCTCAAATCTTTTTCTAAACGTGTCCATGTTGCACTAATGTGTCCGTAAATCCCCTCTCATGAAGTTCCGGTGTATTCCAGCTGGCCTCCGAACAATCCACATTACTGTCACCTGCTGTGCAATTCAGCCTGACAAACCTCCGAAATGAAATGAAATGGATATTAGTCGCTTCTTCCCCACCGAGAAGGCGCGAGAGCGATAACACAGCGTGGTAAGATTTAATAAGACGCCGCACTCGTCAGAGCTGAGTGAAATTTAAAAGCCGGCAGTGAGCCTGACCTCCTGAAGGGACGTGAAGTTAGCTCTGTTTACTGCCGAGCTTTCACCTGACATTGTTATAGACGTTAGAGCAAACATTTCCTCTGTGCCAAATGGACAAAATATTGGCAGGAAATCAGATTTGAACAAATTACAAGAAGGAACTGGGTGTAGTGGAATGAGTCAGTAATCCTTTTTGTCTTAATAAATACATGCAATTTCTCTTTTGGATGTTTTTATCGGCTGGACTTCATGTTGTGAGAATGCACCATAGTGGGTGTTTTAATGCCAGGATCGTGCACCTTCACACCTCAGACATAAGTACACACCAGAGCTCGACTCTGAAGTGTGACGCTGGAACTGAAGTCATTTTTGACCTCTGTGTGTTTGAACTTTAGGGGGGAAATGGCAAGGGTGCCTCCATGTTCATATTTTGTTAGCAGCAAGCTAGTCAGCTAATTGTGATGAGTGATGTGTATTTTCCTCTTCATAACAGCAGCCTGTGTTGCAGATTTAATAAGTGAATGGGTCTGTATGTTGATCTACAGCAGATTCCTCTATATATGCACACCGATTAATCAAAATCTGCCTAAACAGCCACCATAACATCTCAGACCTGTTGAGACATTGACATCACAAGACGTCTGAAGGTGTTCTGTGGTATCTGTGCCACCAAGACATTAGTAACAGATCCCTCTGTGGATCTTCTGAGGAATCGGACCAGATGTGCTCATCTTCACTTCTCACACACGTTAGTGAGCCTTGGGTTTCAATGACCCTGTCACTGGTTGACTGCTTGTCTTTCCTTAGACCACATTTGGTAGGTGTTAACCACTGTGTCCTGTATCTTTTCTGTAACTCTCTACAGTACCCAACATCAGCCCAATCTCAACAAAACACTGTCAGTATGTCAGAAATAATTTAAGACTTCAGACAATAATTTCAGACTTCAAATGCTACTGCGCAAGGAAAATCTGGTAACCTTCAAATGTTTAATTATCTGATTAAAAAAAAAAAAAGCACCAGTAGGAGTTTGTGTGTCTAAGGACCGAAAACTCTGCTATGGTATGGATGTTAATAAAGCCATTGTTTGAGCTGTGCAGTGTTTTAGTGCTCGCTGTACACATGTCGTTTCTCTGGTTACGGTTAAGCACACACCACCTTTTCATTTTTCTCCATTTGTAAAAACGAATTATTTATTTAAATGAGTAACCCCATTACTGGGTTAAAGTCACACTGTATTCCTGCTATGACAAATGGTTGATAAAAACGGCACACTATCAACTAGTCATTATTGAAAATATCATCATTCACATTTTCTCTAAAAACAAAAGCGCATGCAGTAGTGAAGGAAAACGCTCTGTACGAGAACTAAACGTGTCCATCAGAACACACTCAGCTAAACTGCTGACCAAATCAGTGGACGCTTGGGCACGCACAGCTGAACAGAGACGATCGACAGTTTTAAGACATCTGTGATCAAGCTGCATGTCCAAACGTCCTCATTTCCTCAGTCTGTTGTCTTTCAGCACACTTCATTTATAGCTTCCATGCTATTGTTAATGGCCTTTATATTTTTATATATATATATATATATATATATATGAAGCAAGGTTAATGGAATATCAGAAAAAGAAAAATCGATATCCTAAAAGTCTTGAAAAGGTCTGGATCATTTCTTTATGTACTTCTCTTCTGGTATTCTCTTTCATGCTGTTATATTCACCTAGCACACAGAGTTTAAATGAAAAAAAAAAAGTATTTAATGATTTTCCTGAGGATTTAAATGAAACCTCCATTCCGACAGAATCCCCCTTTATCACTCTCTCTCTCTCTCTCTCACTCACTCACTCACTCACTCACTCTCTTTCTCTCTCTGTGTCTCTCTCCGTTTCTGTATGTACTGTGGGGAAAAACATCAGATGTAGAAATGCCAGTAGTGTCAGCATGCTGTGTGAATTCTGCCTCTGACACTTCTTTAGCTACATCACTCCACTTCATAATTGGGCTTGACTACAGCTTGACTTTGCACAGGACTTTTTTTAAAAAAAAAACTCATGCAGTTATTTTTGCTCGTACCTGCTAACTACGATTTCTGACAGGTTTTCAAACGTACAAATAAACTAGTAGCCAATTTTAAACCACTATAAGGACTAAGCTTGACGTCAATGCATTGCACATCACCATGTATTTCTGTTAATTAATCTCATACAGGGACGTAGCAGGTAGTTGCATCTGGCTACATTCTTAATATATACATACGTTCGTAGCAGTCGTTGTTTTGCGCTGGTTGGCTGCATGGATGAGTGAGGCATCCTGACTGAGCATCCCAGCTTGTCAGCAGACAAACACTCACGCATTCACTTACAGTGGAGGAAATAAGTATTTGATCCCCCACTGACTTTAAAAGTTTTAATGCAAAAAAATAAATGAAACGTCTCATAATTTTATGCCAGCTTTATTTTAACAGTGCCACATAGAATATCAAAAGAAAAACTGAGAAAATTACATGAAATGAGAAATAAAAAATAATTTGCATTTCATTGAGGGAAATAAGTATTTGATTGGTAATACACTGAGACGTAATGGTTTAAAATCCTGCAGTGCATGCAAGGTTCCTCTGCTCAAGAAGGCTCACGTCCAGGCCCGCCTCAAGTTTGCCAATGAACATATTAATGACTCCGAGAGAGACTGGGAGAAGGTGC